>JAPTGW010000005.1:25450037-25464974 GCA_029814545.1 Apogonichthyoides opercularis
GTATAAATTGTTTGTTTTCTTCATGGGTAAATTCTTTTACAGTGAAAGTGTATAGTCACCACTGGAACAGACTGAGTTCTGCACATTTGATCTCTGAAGGTGACACACCTCTGCTCCCCAACAACCCCCCCCCCAACAAAGTGGAATTTCACTGTGACTCCTCCCTCTGAGGTAGAAACCAAACAGACTTAGGAAGGGGAGCATTACATAACAGTTGCTATGACAACAACTGCCACCATCCCACAGTGCACTGGTGTGCAATGGAGCAGGAGTAACTGCCCTGGTGGCGAGCAAGAAAGCCATGATGTGTGCGTGAGAGGGAAACAGAGAGAGACAGTGTGTATGTGAGCAGGATAGATGGATCAGTGCCATGAAACAACACCAGAGACATGTGAGGGACGTGTGCTTCAGGGCTTCAGCCAATCAAAACCCAAACCTCCAGCCAATCACAGCTCCATTCACAAGCAGAAATAGATGCACTGTATAATGAGTGAGGGTGCCCAGGCTCTAATCAGGGTAGCAAATTAACACCAACCTCAGCCAAATCTTGAGCACAATTTCACTCGAGCTCATAAATTTCCTGTCAACAGCTTGGGCAGATAGCCAGCTGTTCTTAACTCATGGAGATCCCTTATAAAGCTGTGTCTGTTAAGTGCTAAACTTAAAGTGGGTGGTGAGCTACTGCCCTACATTAGGTTGGAAATAGTGTCACTAAACCTACCGTTTAAGTCAGGAAGCCCTTTACATTAGTCAGATGGACTAAACAGAGATGAATTTTGTCTCTAATTTAGCCTGATAGATATTGAGACTGTGTAGCAGGGCCAAAACTTCAATAAGCCTTGAGGGAAGTCTGCCTGTGTGTACCTGTGCTCTGCTGCAGGCACTGAGAAGCCTGGCACAGGGTCCTTGGTGCCGTAGTACTTCTTAATGACTCCGATGCCAGCGACTGTGTCTGTGCCCTTGAAGTTCACCAGATGGGCAGAAGCCCCAATGCCTGCAGTCTGACAACAGGATGGAGACCGGTTAGCAGGAGATAACTGGCAGAGACATCCCATTAGACATGATCCAGGCTATTTTGGTTGAATTCATGCTTTTCACCTCTGCCAAGGAGGTAATTTAATCAGCTGTTTTTTTAGCTTCTTTGTTGGTTGACTGTCAGCAGGATTATGCAGACAATACAGCATTAGTTTTCATGAAATGTGGTGGAGAGGTAGGGCATGGGCCAAGGAGGAATTCATTCAGCTTACAGCAGATCCATAAAAAGGATGCAGCCTGATTTTTGCTTTTTCTAGCATAGTGAGATAAGGTATATTACTGAATACTGAATTTCAGGACTATGTGGCCTTCAAAGAGGTATCCCACATAGCCTTGTAGGAGGCCTTGGTTTTTGTTTTTTTTTAAACAAAATTCTGTTTTTGACATGACTGATGAGCCCTGACATCCAACCCTCTCTAGGAAGAAACTCTACGATGCTAACTGGTTATCTTTTTCCAGAGAAGTCAGTCATGACACTCCCACTTTGCAAATGGACCCTGATTAATGATTAAACTTCAAACTATTTCTATTAATTCATTTTCATGCTCATAGTTTTAGCACATACCAATGAGAAGTATACTCTATATACTGGACTGATCAAAAAGTTCTACAAAAAAAGTGCTGACAATTATGTAATCTAAAAAATATATACACGTGTATACCTCTTGTGAGGAGACGCCTCTGTATCCAAAGTCATGTAATTTATACTCTAGCCCCTCAAGATTCCCAGAGGTCTCCAGGAGGTACTTGGCGAGGATCTTCTTCTGTTCTCTGGAGTTGGTTGCTACGGTGATGGGGTACCAGATCTGCACCAGGATGGTCTGATGGACAGAGGAGGGACAGTTCTGTTTACTCCAGTTCAATGAATCTTGCACGTTTAGTGAACAAACACTGGCACTGGCCAATATTGGCTTGGCCTTGACTGACCAATAAGAAAACAACCAATAGAAGTGGCTGTTCTTTATCTGCTGTGTTTCATTAAAAGGTTGTTACATAAATTTGCATGAATTTGTGTTCATTTGACATGCAATGAGTGTGATGAAGGGCTGAAAAACTTAAAGAGTACAGCAACTTGTCATAATCTATGGTAAAAACAAAATAAACAAACAGAAAATAACACTGGCATCAGCATCATTCAAATTGTTGTTTTCTACCCTGGCATGGCCCCACATTTTCATAATTACTACATCCCTATTCACCACCATTTCAGTTAATAAAATGTTAGATTGTAGAGCATCATTTTGTCTAACTTTCCACCTGCACTTATCTCTCTCAGCTCCTACACAAGAACTTTTTCAGATATTTGTCACTAATAAGGAAGCATCACAGTTTCACAAATGCTAGTAAAGTATTTTAAACCAACACTTTAGTGTAAAATCATAGACTGAAATTAACAATAATGCTGGCTCAAAATTTCATCCAGCAAAGAAAAGACCTGTGGTTGGAGCGCTTTGCTTTCCATGTATTCAGCTGGTACTAAACCCCAAAACTAACAAGCTCAGAGGGATCAGAGGGAGCAGCTCATTCAAACAAGAAGCACTCTGGGAAAAGTACATCCCTTGATGCCTATGTCTACTCTGGACTGGAGTCATCCACTTCAATATGAAAACATGTGACTTATTTACCCTCACCGCTACCTGGGAAACTTTCTGAATATACACTTTATCTTATCATAAATGTTGAACACATATGTGTCAATATCTGCCCATCTGTGTCCATGTGATCTTTAAAAATGCCCTAATTTTTAAAAGATTAAATAAGGACAAATACCACATTAAAGTCCAAACACAAATATCACCAATTTTTTAAACAGAAAAATATATCTTACACAGTGTCAAATGGACCCTAATATAAAAACAGCTGACACCATCACTTCAGTGAATAGCAGAGAGGTACTGTAAGTATAATCATTTTATAATGAGCAAACTGACAATAAGGATGTGCATTCATCTTGCCTACCCCGCAAGATGATAAGAAAAGGAACAAAAAAATCTTTGACTTCACTACTTCACCCGAAGGAGGTCACATGCTTCTGTAAACTAATCATAATCCTAACCATAATATGGACTCGTGACTGTTACAGCAAGACCAGTATTATTTCACAGACACGGACCAGGTTTTGCTGCCTCTGCTTTACCTGCCTGTTGACCTTTCTGTAAGGTCGCTGTATGTAGGAGTTCACATTTCATATAGAGATCGTACACATTTTTCTGCACTTATGAATGTAAAAAATCTAACTGGGTTTAATTTCCAATCCTCTATAAGACTCAGGAGGAGGTGATCATATTAATACATAGATATGATTTATAACAGAGTATGTGAGGATCAGTTAAGGGTTTGTTAAAGATAATGTCCATCGGGATAAAATGGAGCAGCAGTTTGATAAAAACAACACTCAGAAAAGAATGTGTACAACACAAATGCACACACTCACACACACGTACCACCATGACCTCTTGGTCAACATCCCAGAACAAAATGGAGGAAGATAAGGAATGAGAGTGGGGGATGAGAACGTGGAAGAGAAAGTAAAAACAGAAGAGGAACAGACAAATTAAAAAAGGAACACACAATGTGACAGAAATAAGATAAATGATAGAAAGTTAATGGAGTAAAGAAGCAACTGGGACAGAAGCAAAGTTTGACCTAATGACGCACTCCAAGGACACTGGGCTGAACACTAGGTCTAATTTTACATCAGCCATGAAGAGTGACTGTGTGTGTGTGTTTATGCATGTATTTATATCAGCTGCGAAGACTGACTAAGTGTGTGCACATGGATGTGTGTACTGTATTTGTTTAGTGTCCAAATTTAATAGGACAGCATGTGTCTGTTGTCACTGTGCTCTTGGCTGTAGGTGACCTATGTCTATGAACACTTCCTGTGTATACGTCTCTGAAATTATTTTAGAAACTCCAAATGTTCAATTTTTGCTGAAAAAAGGCAGCAAAGTGGAAAAAAAAAAATCAGAGGAGGCAGTCAAAGAAATCTGCTAAAGGAAGAGAGATGAAGTGAAGACCTTGCTGGTGGTTAATGAGTTCAGTTGTGCCGAGTCATTGCAGACAGTCTGTTCATGCAGCATTAAGTTCATGAGATCTTCCTGATGTTGAGGATGACTCACACTGAGCATTAGCTCAATGTAATAAACTGCAGCCTGTCTGATTCAAGCACTAATATCAGCTTTCATTCTGAAGTAGTTGTGACTCAAAATGAACAGAAATATGTTCTTCTGTCTAACCTGAGGAACAATTAGAGGAGCTCACACTAAAAATTCCTACATATACATATTTAGAGCTGTGTTTGAGGTCACCCGATTACATTGTATTATCTACAAAATTAATATACTTAATAAATTGCAAGTCATCTAGATCACAGCCCACATACATGATTAATAATTCTTATTTTGGAATTTCTCTAAGACGTGCACAGCAAGTAAGAATTAAACTGCGTACTATAAAGCAGGTTACAATGACAGAGGCATTTTAACTGCTGCAAGTTAGACCTTTTACAGTCTACTGCACAATCTTAAACAGATTTAAGATGCAAACTTGACATTGAGAAACACGTGCAGCTCTGTTCTGAATTATTTCAATAGTGACACCTCAGGGAACAGAATATGGGTCAAAGCAAGGAGCTAATTCAAGACTTTTATCCATATGTAAGAACATCTACAATTTCTTCCTCGTTTCCAGCCAACCAGTATGAATCACTTTGTTGCATTTACAACACATTTCTGTGCAAGGATTAAGTAATAATCCATGACAACACCGTAATGTAGTAAGATTTAAGAGGAGATGAGAGGTGTCGCTGGGCTTGCTGCCAAGTTAAATAGTTTATAGCTATTATTATATAAAAACTATCAAATCTCAGTAGTAATAAAAGGGCAGTAATGTTGCTTATATCTTTATTTAATCATTAATCACATTAATAAAATCATTAAGTCCTCCTCAATAACTAGTAACCATCTATTAATACTTCTATAATGAACACATTAAAATTGAAATGCTTAAATGAGGACATAGATGTGACAAACTTCCAATGAACCTTTCCATTTAGATATTTCACTATGCACTTCTACTAAGTAGGAGGAAACATGAACTTTACCTTAGTTTAGAGGTGTCTCCAATTGAATAATGCACCTGCGTCATGTCAGTACCCACTGGGAAAGGCCCATTATTCATTCTGGATCCAGACAGGACAAACAAAGCAGACTTACCTCCACCCAGTTGGTGAGCCAGTAGCATTCAGGGTCTGTGCTCTCCACTGTGAACAACACATTTCCTCGAGGAATGACGCTCCCCTCTGGCACTGCCTTGATTTCAATAGGCAGGTGCCCATTGTATTTCTGTAAAAGCAAAGACACCAAATATGCCTCTCAAATTCACATTTACAGTATCACAACAGTGGAAAATTTTGTATCTTGATTCAGATTAAAGGTTATAGAGAAATACGATTGAATATAATAACATTAGCGTGGAGAAGGAAAAGTGAACACCAGGCTAAACGTAATGAATCAATAACTAAACAGAAAACTGTCAAAAACCTATGTAGAATTCATTTAAAGTCCCTTAAAAGTCAACAGTTACGACAGAAAAGCTCAATATTAGCCATTGGCCACTGGAGCCATGTTCTACCTTCACTGATAGTTTGCAAAACATCCTATTAGCCAAACCAACTGATTGGCCTATTTCTAGAGATTATCTCAAAATAAACACAACTGCAACTAGCAATTATTTCCACCATTAATTAAACTGTTGCTTGTTTCCTCAACTGATCAGTTGGTTGTTTGCTCAATAAAGTGTCAGAAAGTAGAGAAAAATGTCCACAACCCAAAACATATGTATTTAAAGTGTCTAATTTGATGAGCTGGAATCAAACTTGTATATTTCCTTACATATATTCAAACCAATTAAAAAACAGTTGGTGATTAATTTAGTAGGTGACAACTAGTTGTATTGTTGCACCTCTATTTAAGTATAATTCATTATTTGCTAGGCAGTGTTATTATGGCAAAAGTTGTGTCTTGCATTTCTGACATAAAATATATTAAAAGTGAAATAAAAGAAACTACAAGAAGTGGAGCTAAACCCATGCTACTGTCAGTAAAAGCACAGTTTGAAAACATGAATTATTGGTATAGAGAAAAATACCACTGTATAAACAGTATACATTTCTCTGTTTCTGTTACACTGTAGGCTTAAAGAAAATAAAACAAGTGCTGCCAGAATGTGAAAGCTGATTAAGCAATGTGACAAAATGTGACTGACTGTAATGATGTTGAGTTTTTCTGTGGATGAAAATACAACACAGCGCACAGTACTCTCTCCAAGGTGCTGAAACTGAAGCTCATAGAACCTGTTAATGATCAAAAAACTTGAGAAAACTGTCTGTGATTGCTGTTTAGCTGTTAAACCTAAAATGTATCTGAAGGATTTCATTAATTGAGCCCTCGTTTCTTCTTTTTGAAATACTGCAACTGATTATCTTTGTAATTTAAAGGATTCTTTTCCATGGAAATGGTCTTAGAAGGTGTACAAAATGATATGAATAGAGATGGTTGAGGTTTGTGGGTGACAAGAGGCTGACCACATATGTTTTGTTCATCTTCCAGTTTCGTCCAGTTTGTTATTACAAATTAGAGAATGTATCCTGTGCAGCTACAACGTTTTACATGTAAACAGTATAGGTGTATGTACATGTGTGCATCAGTAGAATTCCCTGCAGTTAGTGTTCAAGTCTGCTTGATAAACATCACCTCCATATTGGATAAACATGAGCGTTTACTGGTACCTATGGAGTCCCTCAAAACACTGTATGTCAGAATGTAAATCTGGAAAGAACCTTTATGAAAAAACAAAAACAGTGTCTGCTCAGAGTCAGTTTCTTACCTCCAAAATGTAAGTCCATCCCTTCTCATTAAAAACGTCATCCTGAAAGTGTTCTCTGTAAACCTCCTTTGCTTCCTGGATCTTCTCCGGAGTCACCACCTTTCCTGGAGAGGAAGAAGAAGTACAGAGAAGGAGGAGTCAGAGACAAAAAGCATACAGAGAGGGATAAGAGACATACACCGATTGAGAGAAGGCGCTGGAATGCTGCTCTACTGTCCGCCGTTGTAATCAAATTACAAGGATCCTGTGCATGCTGACAAGGCGTCTTTGTCTTAACCAACCCTTTGGCTCATTTCAAATTTGGCTGGCTTCTGGACTTTGTAAAACCATGAGAGCTGTTGTACGCGCCAAACAACAACATAACATTTGCACAAATGAGAGAAGAAACTTACAGCTCTTTATTCATCCTGTAACATTTATTCTCATGTTTTCTGCTACATCACTCCGCCAAGGTAAAGTTAAAAAGAAAATAGCTTAGTTCACTCATCATGGGCATTTTGGCTTTTTAAGTGTGAGAATCATGGAAGCATCTCTAATAGTTGGCCTAATCACTGAGCTCAGAGGACGCTCAGCACAGACAGCTGGCCTTTCTCCCTCACATGGTGAAAGAGCAGCTGTGCTTTTGTCTTCTTTCCCCTTGTTATCCCTGGCACTTGGTCTCCCCCATACCTCTGCTACTGCACCATGAAATCCTTTTAAGAGAAAAGAGGGAGATGAATTCCTCCTCCCTTTCTTTCAACTTCTTCACTTTCTGTCTCTCCTGTCCCTTAGGACCACACTACATACACTAACTCAAGCATCCACCTTTACCGACTAAGTTAATTAGGGCACGGAACATTTCCAGGCATGAAACTTTGACTCATTTAAGCCTTTTCTAGACAACACTTCCTCGTATACAGTCTAACCAATGAGAAGCACATTGTTAAAAAGCTACTGTTGAGTATCACAATAGCAAGCACCTGCTCTGCTGAAGTGTCCTTGAGCAATGTACTGAATCCTAACTAGTTCAAAAAAAATTGTTCTATAGCTGACACAGTAAAGTGACCTTCCACTGTGGGGGCAAAGGACAAATTAGCCATAAGTGCACCAATAAATTATTGTAAAGGGCTGTAAAAACCGGAATGTCCCAACAGTCTGAATACGTTTTTAAATCAACAGATAATGCATTGCATAAGGACATACTTGCAAATTACAGTCAAATATTTTGATATGGACTTTTAATTGTACACAAAAAGCGCAGCTTTTGCATATATAAAGCAGGACCACATTAATATATACATAACACATACTGAGTGTATAACGTAGGGTGACTAATGTAGGGTCCTCTTTTGCCTGGACATGTCCTATTTTCACATCTTGCCCAAAGCTTCAGGGGGCGGGGTTACAAATCTGAGAAAATGTCCAGTTTTCATTGTTTTCCACAGGACTATGACTTTCATAGCATTACTTAAATCTAAGAAATCTTTGAGTATAATTGAAGTATCATGAGGCGGAGCCAAGTGTCCTCTTTTTTTGGAACTCAAAATATGGTCACCCTAGTATAATGTTGTATTGCTATCCATATTTTATATGTTAAGTTGACTGGAAACATATTTTTGTTTACATAAAAATCAAACTCGAGTACTTAGCAGATGCTGCAGATTCATCTGACCAAGCCTGCAGGCTGCACAGTCATACAGCCTGGCAGCTGCTGAGAAACTCCTGAAGGACTGAAAGTCGGAGCTTTAGAGTCACTCTAATTACTAGAACTAAAAATCTGAGCCCAGGCTTACCTTTTAGGTATTTGTGGAGGATGTACTGTAGTCCATAGAAGACAGTTTTGTCATATTTGACTTTTCTGCTTTTGCTTGGATCTGTCCTCTTCTCACGACACTCGAAGTAGGAATACACTTTACTTGTGTTGGGAGGATACTGTTTGTAATGTGTTACCTGCAGAGACAGAACCGACAAAAGGAGGACATCAGACACATCTGCCAAGGAATAAATTGAAAAATATGTATTCCTCGTAAACAGAAACCCTCACCTCTTCACACATCCAGGTATTTTTCAATGTCTAAAATGTAATCATTACAGTTTTAGGGAATTTTGTACAGCTACATAGAAGTAACTAGTTTTACTAGCCTATAGCCTTCAAGTTTGAGAATATATAGAGTGATATGATGAAACGCTCAACTTGTTAAAGGGGAAGTGTTGAAACTTCTGTGTTTGTGTTGAAATTAGATTAACTCATTCTTCAAGGACTATTAACCATATAGTTGCAAAATGAAAACAATTTCAAGTTTAAAAAAAAATATATATATCTTTGTCTTACAAAAGAGCCTGAGATATCAGTCAATGAAGGTATTGTGGGTCAAACTTTAGGGAGCCCTGCCTTTGTGGTATTTTATAAGTGATAACAAGAAACATTCCAGCTCAACAAAAGCCCTGACAATCAATTCTTTGTGACATTTTATATCTATTATCTTCCCTCTAATAATGCAGCACTGAAATGTCACAATCCAACCAAGACATGTCCAACTTTCCCACACTTTCTATTATTCAGAAAATACCAGGTAGAGTTGTGTGTGTGCTTCTAGTTAGCCTAGTGTCAGTGGACTGATGCCAGCGCAGCAGAGAGTTCAAATCAAACAAACTGTCAGAGACTTGTCCCAGCATGTTCATCATGCCGAAAAAGAGAATATGTGGAGTCGGACATGAATCAAATATCCCAAAACTTGAGGGATTTCCACAGACTACAATGGACCTTTTCATGATTTAACAGTGCAAACCATTTACCAGTCACTGTACTTACTGATCGAGGCTTCAGCTGATTAAAAAAAGAAGAAGACTGTGAAGGGCACAGATTTCAAGCTGTCTCTATTAATACACTGTTATTATAAAAACATTTACTACAGTTGCTTGAGAAATGAATACTAGAGAATAGGTGTGAATTAAGTAATGAAAGGTCCTCCTCAAGGGTAAAGGAAGACATTTTACAAGAGAAAACGCACAACCCATAACAGGGGTCACAGGTTTGTCAGTTAATTCATTTAAAGCTTATGTTTAATCTCATAAATTCCTTGCATAAAGGTTACACTGGATGCACAGGTTTAATTACCCACAAGGACAACCCAAGGGTCATCTACTATAGCAGCAGAGCAGGAAGAGAAATGTCAAAGATCTACTACAGTTTCTTTGACCCTGTCTCTGTCCTTTCCTCTGGACTTTCGAGGACTCAAAATAGAGTCAAGACTCACAACATGACACTAGGGCTGACCACGTGTATTTACATTCCACATAAGCTAACACAAGACAGGATGAAAATATATACAGAACATTAAAAAAAATAATAAAAATCAACAAACCAATCAAAATCAAGGTCAACAACACAAATATACTCATGCTTATGCAAAATTTCTGTTGTATAATAGCTTCTGATCACACACTTATAAACAATCGCCATGCGTGATATTTTCATTTCTGCTGAAACCATGTAAATCAAGCCACTGAATATATGCTAGAGATGTAACGATATGAAAATTTCATATCACGGTTATTGTGACTAAAATTATCACGGTTATCATTATTATTGCGGTATTGTTGAAATGTGCTCAAAATTTTCAAAAAGTACTTATACACACGCTGAAATAATTTAACCAAGTTGTACTTTGAAACAAACTAATAAAATTACACACACATTGTACTTTCTGTTGGCAGAAACATTAAAATATGAACATGTAAACATCAAACATACAAATGTGCATTAAAGATGGCACCTTATGGCCGTAAGAGATATCTGCACTAGGGGTGGGAATTGCTAAAATTTTATCAATATCAATGTCATTGTCGATTCTGCTTACCAATCCAATTCCTTATTAATTCTCCTATCAATTCCTGAGTGATTTTTTGAGTGGGAAAAAGTAGTTGACAGGTCATAGTAGAGCTTGTTTAACCATTTTCCATATCAAATCATTCACAATGTCACAATGACAGAGAGAGAGATGTAGAGAAAAAAACGTGTGCTTGACCCAGTCTGTGCGGGAGCCTGCTATCCCCAGATCTCTGGAGTGCTGTCCGTGTGGCTGCCTTCAGCCATGTTTTCGCAGGCCAAACATTGCAAACTGCGCATGCGTGCCTGGAGTGCCGCTGCTTCTCCAGGAAATGAGCAGTATCACCGTGAGTTTTCAAAGTGCGGTAATCAAACACGGATTTAATGACAATTACAATTTAAACAGTAATACTAACAGTCGGGAATTTTACCGTGGTTTATCATTGTACTGGTACTCATTACACCCCTAATATATGCCATTGGTGAAAGCATCCTATGATCTAGTTTTAACACTTTGGCAATAATTTACATTAACACTGGTCGTTAACACCCTAATATAACTTAACCCTAACCCTAAGAGACTAGTCCTTCAATGTTTGCCCACAGTAACAATGTCCTAATCTCTCATCTGAGCAGATAGTGTAGTTGTCTGAAAGAATGTGTGCGGTTTTTTTTTTTCTCCAAATGAAAAACTCAAACAACCTCGTCCTTCTGAGCCACAGTAACAGTATAAAGTTGTTTACAAAATTATGGGTGTGCTCCCCAGACATTAAATGTACACATCAGTGAAAGGCATTGTGAAGACCATCCAGGTGCTGTCTTTCTGAAGAGGAAACACCAAAAGCATGCAGCAGCTGTTAACATGGCATAAATGCCTAATGGAACTGTCCCATTCCTTATTGTAAATGTCACAAGCTCAACTATTGCTAGGGTCTCTGTCCTTTGGAAATGTTTTTCCCCACACAATCCAGACCTATTCACTGTAATTCTCTGTGGATTTGTGGTCATAAGGCAGCAAACTAAGAACTGTGTGAACAATGTTACTCTGTATACCTCCTCCCTCTAGTATGTTTCATACCGACAGACTCCTCACACCGACAGTGAACTGGCCCGTGTGTGTTTTGAGTTTCCACACAATGGGGAGGGGCCTGGCTATGCGAATGTGAGTGTCCCTTTTCTATGCAAACAGATAACAATACAAAGGCATTCAGGTGCAGGTTTTTTTCATGTCCTGTGAACAAAGTGTTGCTTCTGGTTTGTCTACGAGTCAGTTGAATGCTTTGCTTGCAATACTGTCATTTGACACACAGTCTTGTACACAACACAGGTAGTTACACAGTCATGCACAGACAAGACACATACACATTATTTAGCTGCTTTTGATTCAACGCCAGCATACACCCCAACAGAACAAACCGATAGTGGCATCTGTGGTGTCTGTAAAGTATCAAAGAGTTGTGGAGCTAAAAGACCTGATCCTGAAAGGACTGGTTGGCTTATTGTTCAGTTTATCAGCTGTGCAATTTAACTGGCTGCCCAAAGAGAGTAGGAGTAATTCTACGCTTTCACGGCATCGTAGACGTGATTTGCTTGGTAAACAACAAGAAATGTGATAAGTGTCCGCCCAAATGTTTTGTCTTTTCCCTGTTAGGTGACCTTAGATGATTCCCTCGAGCCGAGAAGTATCTTGTAAATTCCTTTTGTCAGTTAAATCCTGCTTTACATTGGACACAGTCAGTCCTAGTGGCCTGAGAGCAGCAGCTGTCTTCTATTTAGCAGCTATAGTGGACCCTTTCCTGATTACAATAAATGGAAATGTTTACCAGCAATTATATGCATTTAATATATTTTATTCTTTTCTAATATTTCTTTTAATAATTAATACTGTGACAAAGTCAAAACACTGACATTTTCTCATATTTTCAGTGCTATTAACTGTATAATCTATATACACTTAAAGCCTATATACAACTTTATATTTATAAAGCTTAAAAATGTTGTTTTTCCAAAAGTTGAATACAATGACTAGAATAAAATTTACATTATTTTTTAAATACAAAAATACACCTCATATGAGACATAATTGAAAGTGCAAAAGTGTGTTTTTTTTTTTTTTTACAGCATTAGAGAAACCTATTCAACAAAAATGTCATATATGTCATGGCACTAAGTCAGCTCTCATATCCAAAGAGATTTATTCTTTGAACTTAATCTTAAAAAGTACTTAAACATAAATACAAATTATAACCCTTCAGAAAATATAAAGACTTTGACTTTTCAGTCAGTTGAATTGCATAATATTTTCTGAGTTTATAATAAAGGTCAGAGGATTATTATTATTATTACTACTTTACATTTCATAAATATGTTCTTCTATTAGCCAGGCACCTCCAAAGTGATCATCAGTTTGCCCTGCCAACTTCCCTTTGCAAATAACTTTCAACTACTTGCATTAATGACATGCACATTTTATTGACTGTTACTAATCAATACTGTAGGGAGGACTTGCAGTACCTCAGTAAGATATACCATCTATACACTACACCAACACCCATAAAAGTACAACAAAAACCATAGACTGAAACCAAAAACTAATACATTTGCATGAAATATTCAGTAATACTACTTCTGCTTCAATTATTAATCATTCTCTGGACATACAGTCCTATGTAGTTCATTTACATGAAAAAGTGCTGTGACTGCTGCCAGTATCTATGACGGGGTCATAAAAGCTGATGTTTTAATCAAGCTCTATCAACTGTAAGTAGAATTAGAGACTGATGCACTATTAGCCTATAACATCTTAATAGTAGTAGTATAACGTTAATTTTACTACAAACTCAAGCAGCTGTTATTTTTGTGAACACTTAGTTTTAATCCTTGTCATATCTGCTTGTCTCTCAGAAGAGTGTGTGCTGGGGTGATGAACATGAATTCCCTCTACTTTTTCTCCATAAATGTTGCCTTTCTATCCCACCATCATTATCAGTCAATCTGTCACATGACTGCTTTACATGGCAACTGCCTTGGCAACGGTCCCGGCAACCACTTGCTACGTGCGATAGGACATTCCTGAAAGTACATTTGCTTTGTGCAGACATTTCAGAAATGTGCATTCTTACTATGCTGTACAGGGCGTAAAATTGACCTATAATATTTCCACTAAAACTGCATTCAACTAGCACGTATTTAAAGACACCCATGCGTACATTGAATGATTGACTTTGGAGTCAAATATCGTGGTTGTGTCATACAAGGTAACCCCCCTGACCACATTCAACTTTCGGTTTTGATTTCTTGGAAGTGGTGCAATACTGGTAGAGACTACTTCCACGCGGTCTTGCGTTACACATGGCTTTGGTATTATTGATGAGACTTAGAACATGTGCAGCTCGCCGAATTATTCGCAAAGCACTTGCTAGCTAGAAGCTAATATTAGCTTTTTAATATCAAACGCTTGTCTCCCTGCTGCGCTCACTGTAAGCTAGCAGCTAGCTAATTCAGCTAGCATATACCACCGTTACTAGCATGCCGGTGTGAAACTGGCTCTGTTAGAACCAGCGGCCAGGCGTGTTGGTTAGCTAGCTCCGAGAGGGATGCTTCCTTTCTAAATTTGGTACCCCGTCTCAGTTGTTCCAGCCCTCTCCTCCTCTTCCTCCTGCCCATTCGGCCTGCTGTGAACCGACGAAGACCGGCCACAGAGAACAGTGTGATGGCCTTAGGACTGATGATGAAACCACCTTGACTTTATTCATTTTCATCCATCAGCCGCTCCCCATCCATCCAGCCGCCCTCCGAATAAAAGCACAACGGACAGCGTACCTTGTATGAGTCGGTGGCTAACATTATGTTGAAGTCGGCGTCTCTGTGCTCCATCTTTCCCCCCTTGGTTGTGAGTCAGTCGCAGCTGTCAATGTGTTGTGTTGCGCGCCGTGCTGCCGGGGACTCCAGCCTGGTAGTGTAGCTGGGCAGGGGGAAGGACGAGAGGAGAGAACCGGGCGGGGGAAGGGGCGGTCGCACTTACGTCACCAAACTCCCAGCGTCCCACGGCCTCGTCGCACCCGTGACTCACAACAGCCAATCAGATTTCACCAAAGCTTGTATGAATTTACGAAGATGGGTTCATCTACAAAAATGGCGAAACACAGTATACGGAGGTGTCAGACTCATTTTAGTTGAGGGACCACAACCCCCCCCCCCAAAAA
>JAPTGW010000005.1:25534303-25555036 GCA_029814545.1 Apogonichthyoides opercularis
CCAAAATGAAAAGGTCCAGATTCATTTATTAAAAATTTCAGTCAATAAATTCGGATTATACCAAAACCTTTTTTTTTTTTTTTTATCTTTAATTGGGTTTAAAAAATGCTTGGGGTTATTTTTATATGTAGTCTAGTCTTGTGAATTGACCACAGTGTTTTCCCAGAAGTAATATGGTGGTAAAAATCATACTTTTTATGTTAGTCTCTTTTCATTGCTCAGATATTTTGTAAATATTTATCTGGGACAAATGCACATTTTATCAGATGCAATTAAAAGACTCTGGATATGAAGTTCGTATGTGTTCATTTGTGTTGCACCTTAGCCCTAAGCAGTTCTCTGTGCTTCTGGCCCCTCTCGTCAGCTTTAATATGGGTCAGACATCGGAGGTTGTGGAGTTCTTCTCGCAGGCTATTCGACTCCCTCAGCAGATGCTGAATTGCCCCGTACTGCTGCACCTTTTGGCCTTCCTCCTCAGTTTCTGATTGCTAATTAGGAATACCACATATTTTTAAGTTGCAAAAAAGGAAAAAGAAATAATTCAGAGGATATTGACAGATGAATGGAGAAGCAGATTTGTTTACCAGGACAATAAATAAATAAAACAAAAATATTCTCTGCAGGGAAATTAAGATTTCATTCAGTTATGAACCATAAGATTTTGGAAGCAAAACAAGACATTTGTTGCAGAGCCTCAGCAGTAGATTGTATTACATTTTACAGTCGCTAATAGTGTGTCCACCCACACATCCACACCTGTTTTTCGAAGCTGATTTTCAGAGCATCCACTTCTTTCTGACATTCCATCCTCCGCTGAATACTGGCCTCTCTCTTGGGAACAGCATCTAACTGAAAATTCAAGTCGAAAATAAAATCTTGTTTGTGGAGAACTATACTATACGTCTGTACATCTATATGAACTCTCCTGTATGCTGAAAGGCTTTCACTGTGTTTCCCTTTGCTTCCCTTGACTGTGGTGCATTAGGCTTTACATACTCAACAAGGAAATAGCATAAGAGCACAGCACAAAAATGACCCAACTTCAAATCAGATTCAGTCAGTGCATATTCAATCTCACATTAAACATTGATTGCAAAATAATTAATACTATATATCACAGTTTCTCTCTGGGCTCTGAGCTAGCCATTGGGTGACACTGAATGTGTTCACTAGAACTAATAAAAAATGAATGCCTTCAGGCGTTGGGATTACCCCGCTCTGCAGGGGTGTCAGGCCAGTTGAATTTGCATGTCACATATTTAAAATGTGTCCGTAGAAGTAGAAGTAGGCGAAAGTGATAGGTTTGGAAAATGATAACATGACGGTGGAAGTGTATTTCTTTTTTATTATATGTTGTAATAAATATCATCACTATTCAATGTCATGTTTAACCCCCACACTGTGTAAGGTTTAAAACATAATGCTGTCAATATTAAAACCATCAATCCCACACTTGCAGAAATAAATATGTATAATTCCTGTGGTAAACCTTAAAACTAGTGAATGATTGTCTAAACAGCCTCCTGAGTAAAAACCATTATGTGTAACTGCCCATATGAGGAGCATTATTGATTGGGAGATTAAGATTAGATTAGATTAAGAGAAACCAGTGACTCATTTTATAGAACTGCTTTATTTTCATAAATTTATGAAATCCCATGTGTGTCACGGGATTTCCTTTCATATTGTGCATGCTTAGTGAGAATGCTGACACATTTCCGCAGCTCTTCCTCTTCTTCTCGCTGCTTTCACTGTAAAAACTGGGTACATCAGTAAAAATGACGTGAATGAAGGACATTTTCCCATGTAATGAATAAATGATTAATACTCCCCACACCTACGTTTAATTTTCCAAACCACTTGCCAAAATCACTACAAGTAAAACACAACAAAGTGCAAATTTCCAAATATGTCATCACAGTCAGTACAACACATGCCAGGAGATATGACCGTTTTAAAAAAATGTTGGGAAATCTTTTTTCTTCTCAGTGAAAACAACAATCAACGTCTCACCTGTGCCTGTAACTCATCATATATACACTGTGTGTGTTTGAGCTGCTCCGTAGCCATGGCCAGTGCATGTTCCATCCTCTTGATGGCTTGCATCTGCCTGAGAAGAAAAACAGACACTTCTGACATATTTATATTCATGACCAAGCTAAGCTTCCACTTTTCATCTGTACAGCGTAAAGAATTTAATGGTCTAAAATAAGGCTCATCACACATGGAGTCCTGAATTCCTGTCAAATTATGCAGGTTGTCACAGTTTGGAATATAGCTGAAGAACATCACTGAACCTTCAGAGGCTCATTGAAAAATATCACTTCATGTACAGTAAACCTGAAAGTCATCATTAAAATGTATTTGTACAGAGGGACTAATTTATATGTGTGATAAAGCTCAGTTTTACGTCATTCTGTACCTATTTTTCTCCCTCAGCTGCACACATTGGCTTTCATACAGGTGCTTTCTGTCACACCTGATGTTCTGCAACTTCATTTCCAAGATTCCTCTGGAGATGACAAACAAACAGTGGAATTCATATAAAAAAAACTGAACAAAAGCTTCCCAACTAGTCCACAACATTTCAAAATACAATAATACATTTCTATCTTAGTCATTAGTCATAAACTGTGCTGCATTTCTACCTGGTACCAATGATTTCCATCTCCTCCTCCCTAATGAGCTCCTGCTCTTTCAGCAGCTGTCTGCTCTCCCTTTGACTGGCCTCTGCTTGGGACCGGACACCCTCCAGCTCCTTCATTACCTTCTTCTTCTCTGTCAGGAGGGAGTGGTTACGCTCATTCACCTTCTTCACTTGCTGTTCCATTTCTGAAATCTCTGTATTTAGTGCCTCTATCTTCTTTATTGCCGCTCTGAGGTGGTGATGGTCGTGGGTGGGGGATAGAAAAATTAGACACAAAGTATGAGTAATTATACGGCCAATGGAAGTGTGTCTTTTTTGCTCTAACCGTGCACTGTAGGAGTGCATATCTTATAAAATAACAGCATGTGCATCTATCTTTTACACACATCCAGCAGTACTCCTCTGCTTTGTGAATTTCAAATTACAAGTCATTCCTCACATGGCTCATACCGGCATTTCCACAACATCACTAGACTGCCAAATATTAATCTGAAATAAACATAAAAGAGACTGCAGCAAGGCTGATGCGAATGGGACCATCCCTTCGTAGTGATGGGCATTTTAATATAAATTTAATGATGGCTGATGTATATGATCATCATTTTTGTTTATTCAAGGATTTTTTCCTCTTATTTTCTTTAGAATAATTGACCAGCACTTCAAATCGTAAGCCATGTTTCAGTTCCTCATTTGGACTTAAGCATTTCTTTCAACAGAATCCACAAAATCCACTGTACATCCAAAGGAAATTAACTTGAAGACAGGAAAGTAAGCAACAAATGACAAAGTGGTTCTTACGAGAAATATAGAAGTGCGAATTAGATTCAGGTATACACTGATTCTGCTCAGTGAAGTGCAATAATAACTATACACAGAGCAAGTCAAAGTAGTTGAACCTACTCTTCACATTATATGCTAAGCTTTACCAATATAATGCAGAGTTCATCCTGTTAAATCCACCTTTTCGTATGTGGGAGAACTCAATGAATGGGTGGAGATGTATCATGGAGGGATTTTGTGAAATGACTGCAGGATTGTAAAAATCAGGGAGTGATTTAATTTTCAAAAGGTGTTACTGCTGTCTTTTTGTGTTTTAGGTTCTCATTAAAGGACCCCATTCCGGCCTCAGTCTCAAAAATTAGCTTCCCAGCTTTTCCTTAATGAACAATGTTAAGGTATTAAATATACTTACTCCCTTTTAGTGTGTTTCCGTTCAGTCTCCTTTAAAATCTGATCAGGTATGCTTATAAGCTGGGCTCTCTCAGCCTTGTAACATAAACAGGCACACAGACATAAATGTGTGAAAACAGATGATTTGTTGTTTTATTGATGATGCGCTGTGAGCGATGTCCCCTCACACACACAGACCTCTTTGAGCTCTATGATCGCCTTCTTGTCCTCAAGCTCTTTTTGTTCTTTCAATAGCTGCATTTCATGTGTTGCCACATCCTCCATTAGACTTCTGTGCAAGGAGTTAAGGGGAAGATAAACAAAAATCCATTTTTAATTTTTTTTTTGATTGACAGTACTTAAAAGATTTAGCTACAGGGAAAAGCTATAAAAACACAGATAAAACTCAGATAAATATATACAAAGACAATGTTAGACAGGTTGACGGAAAAGGACCTTAGTTTCACTACACACAACTGATAGCTGCATCTTAAAAGTTTACTAATTAAATACCTGACTTCAAGTTGACTCTGAGCCACCTCTTTTCTCAGATCTTCATATTTGTCCTGCAGAGCTTTTGTTCTGCCCTCCAGCTCCTGCAGGATATGCCAAGACATGAATATAAAATTAAATATCAGTAGTTAAAGTCAATTTTCTACATTTATGCTCACAACTCTGAGAATCCGCTTCAACAATCTTTGATTTGCACTTGGGTTTCTGTTGTTATTGTGTCCTTAATTTGCTTCCTCCACCAGCTCCAGGTTAATGTCTAAAATTTATTCTCGTCACCCTCTGTGTTTGAAACTCAACACTGTTGAAAATGCTGGAGTACACCAAGGTCATTTTGTAAACAGGAGTATGAAAGTTATCAGAGCAACCAGATGTTATCAATGTAACTTTATCATGTACAGTTTCTCCAGAATTTATATTTTATAAAGCAAAACAATTCCAATAATTACAAATGTATGTGAGGAGTTAGTGATGAACTATATATTATTAAACATGTATGAAGAGAGTGTCTGTATGTGTGTGTTTGCGTGTGACAGAATATCTCCCCTAAATGCCTCGTCTTGTTAAGGATTATACACAATGCTGCAGGTCCAATACAACACATTGTTCAATAACTGCAGAGAAGAGACTGATAAAACATCCTTTTACACTTTTATATGGCTACAGCATTAACCATTAACATTATCTATTTACCTGGTAAAGGCAGCCATACCTATAACGCATGTAATATGTACTAATACATCAAACATTATACATTTGAAGTGATGGGACCACTTACACTCAACTAGTACCTCCATCACTCTGTTATGATGCTTTACATTCTAGTGATATATTGTGTATGTCCTTATTATATGTGAATATATAGTTTTAAAATCAAGATTGCCACATTTTTTCTATTTGTAATTAGAAAACAGTTGCATGCTTCCAAAAATCTACACACAAATTTATGTGAGCTGATGAATGTATTTGAAAATAATTCTACAGAGTTAAATTTCCAACCCCTGGCAAACATTAAAGGCACAAGCAACAGAATTTAAAGTTAAGCTGTTATTTGTACAGTGGTTAATGCTATGCTCTTTGAAAGCCTTTAGCTGATCTGTATGTACGTATATTTCTCTAATCAGACTTCCTTCCACAAAATGTTGATTTTTTTTTTTTTTTTGTGCTACTGGTTTCATCAGTTAACTCAGATTTTATGATCATCTAACTGTTGACTATTCAAGCTCTAGCATGATGGGTTAACTTAAGACTAAAGACTAAATACCCTGCAGCATTACAGTCATTAAACAGGTCAACATCTTAATCAATGGAAGACTGAAGACTAAACTGAGGATAGACTGAATATCCTGTAAATAATTAAGTGGTTACGTGTTTCCATTTTTATTTTACTTTCTTACACTTCTGCTTACAGGAGTGTATTGACCTAAATGGAGCATATGTTGAAAAATAAACATAATACCTTCAACTTTTTTTTACAACTGTCCTTTTCCCACAAACTTTTTGAAACCCCTCATACAGTAAAATAAGTAATTCTGTAGGTAATTCATGTGTTCAAGATGTTTCTAAAAAGGTAAGACATTCTGTAAAGTAGTAACCATTAGAAATTGTACTTCAAAATTTTAATTAATTCATCTGTAACCAGAATTCATTTCTTTAATTTCATGCCATCCCTTTATCGGAGCACAAGACTGCATTATCATTTTTCTGTCTTCATTTTTCAGCTTTAAATGGTCATAGAACAACTAATGGCACACGCTCATACTGTAGGATTTAGCTTGGATGGAGGCTTAAAGTAAAATCCTCTTTGAAGACTACTATTGCAGTCCTAATCCACGTCTCTGAAACTAGACCTGGATGGTGCAATGATGAACTTACAGCAGGTTTCAGCTGAATCTCATTCTCTTTCTCCAGATATCGCTTCTCTTCCCAGAGACTGCACATGGGGTGAGTTAAGGCAAGGGGAGGAGGGGAATAAAAGATGAAGAAAAAAATGAAAAAGATAGTAAATTCATTACTTACTAATGAATAAACATGCTTGTGTTCCTGCATCTACACTCACATACCTCACAAACTGAGGTGTAATATCATGTCAAGTAAGTCAGCCAGCGATAAAACCCTTTGTGCATTTTTTTCTAATATTAGATAATTAAAAACATCTATGTACAAACAGTGCATATAAAAGCACTGGTATACATAATTCCTCACACACAAAAACATCTATGAATATTTAATTTCCCTACAGCATACACTTTTTGATCAGTTTATTTAAGTTTGCATGACATAATTTCAATTCAGCTGTCACTGTGAAAAATCTTACAATAGCACATAGTGTACATCTGCACGTTTCACAAAGTAAACGATATTAATCTTCCTGAGACATTGATATATTGGATATTAAGTGATATACAAGGAAAACTGCATGAATGCTAAAATATGTAACTGGGAAAAGTGCTGAATTCCTATGTATCTATTTGGCCAAAGATAAAGGACATAGAAATTTTAAAAGGCATATTTGCATGCAGCGCATCTGCTTGTCATATGCAGACCGCTACTCATTTGAGCAAGAAAGGAGAGAAGGAAAAGGAGTCAGGAAGATATTATGCTAGAGGGCACGAAAGCAACAGAGAAAAGAGCAAAGGGAGAATGAGATATGGTAAGAATACTAGAGAGCTTGCAACCAAAAGCTGTCATGTGTAATATGCACATTCAGTGTCTAATACTGTCCATTACTGCATCCAAGAGAATGCAATGCAAGTTATTTTCATTTAATGCTGCAATTACGTACTGCTGGGACTACATCTCTGTGCTTCAGTGTGTGCTTGGCACAAAAAGTACTTTACCCTACAGATCATATCTTTGCAATACAGTTGTGAGTTTGTGTGCTGAGTGGTTTAATATTGCAGAGGCAGTCCAGAGTCAAATGTAATTCAGAAGAACAGAGAGGAAGAGGGGGATGCTTAAAAGACTATTAAACTGCTGAGTAAATGAGGGTTTGGAGTATTGGACATGTTTTCACCTCTTTCTTTCGCCTCTACTGCCTGTTTTGTTGCATTCATTGTTAAGCAGTCCCTTTAGACTAACCCATTTCCAGACAAAATCTTAATGATTTTCTTTCCAAATTTAGGAAAGATTGTGTGTTAACTGTACTGTAACTAACAAGTACCCAGGAAAAGTAACTGTTGCAAAAAGCTTATCCTGGCTTTGCCTATAAAATGTGACTTAGTAACAACCTTTAGACTCCTCAAACCTGTTTAATTTTTTTAAAGGGTAACAAGCAAAACTGTTTAGGATCCTCTGCAATGTGTTATCATGTTGCTTAACAATGTTCCGGTGACCTCCCGGTGGCCTTCCAAAAGTTTCATGTTGTGTACAAAGAAGAGGGAAATGTTCAAGTGGTGTGTGCTCTCCCAGTTCTATGGGAGTGTTTGACCATTTGGACACACTGACAGTGGTGTCGAGAGAGTTGAGGAAAGGGAAAGTGAAACCTGCAGCAAAGAGAAAGATTGGTTATGGTGAGAAAAAGAGACTCGTATGAGCAAGTGGAAAAGGGTTAGGAGAGAAGCAACTCATGTGAGAAATGAACCAGTGAAGAGAGCTCAGTCAAGTTAATGTGTTACTTCAAGAGCAATCTCAAAAATCCTGTTGAAGCTTGAATTTATATGAATGGTGTGCACCAACAGTTCCCCACGGCACAATAAATCTCAGAGGAAATGTTGTGACAGAAACAGGAATAACAATTGAGTAAATTATACTAAAGTTTACTGCTAAAAGTAACATAAGTTATTTAGTTTCTTTAAAAATAACACTGTGGTCCAAGCAACGCATACACAGTACATATGATTGTGTGTGTTGTACTCCTTTACTCTCACCTTCCTCCCTAATGTGCTTCAAAGGCAATAAAAACTTGTGAAGATGCTATCTCACATATCTCACCTCAGTGTCAGGTCTCCTGTTACTTAAGTCACTGTTTCCCTGCAAACCTGGACAGTATGTGTATGTTTATGCACACATATGCTCTCATACTATACACACCTGCACCCCTGTTTCACTTAAGTTTTTTTCTTTCACTCTTCCATCTCAGTTCCCTCTCTACATCAAGTTCATGTGTGTGAGTATGTGTGAACAAGCTCCCACTAATATGACAGAAGTCCGTAGAAGATATACGCATCAGTGTCTGACTGAAAACAAATGAGTGATTGCAATATTTTATTATCACTTAACTGAGTGCATAAATATAAACTCATCTTACCACTCCAGTTCATATTGTGTCTGGTGGTCTCTGTCCTCAGCGGCTTTCAGTTCATTGTATGCATGAAGGATCTGTTGCCTCAGTTTGGTGACCTCGCTTTCAGGTTCCTCAGAGGTGCTCTGCTCCTCTGTTCTCTCCAGCTCTTCCTGCAGTCTGACCAGCTCTGCATGAGACCTCGTTGCCTGTCCTAAGAGTTTGACCTCTGAGTCCTGAGCACTATGGATGGAACACTGATTTAATAAGCACAGTATACAACACACAGCCAATATGCACAAGAACAGCTGGTAAGGTGTCTGAGACGTTCCAAGTACTCCTCAGAACAGTGGATCCTTCTGAGCACAATCTTGTCAAATTATACTCTAAAATACATGGTGTTCATAATTTCTTTTTGTCAAGAGAAACAATAAATCGTACCTCTTCAGAGTTTCATGGAGTCTGTTGAATCTGGTTTTCAGTTTAGACACTTTGTTCTTGCTGATTTTGCCCAATGAAAACAACTGAGAATCACAAGAACAGAAACATTAGATTTTTATTAATATGAACATGCAGTAACAATCATTTCTAATCTTTAATATGATTCTACTTTTAAGTAGAAGAAAATATGAGATATCAAACAATGAAATGTAATACACAGAACAAAACTGTAAATTTATGGCCAGAATGTTTGATTTAATGTAGATTTATAACAACTACATGTATGGCATCTGTTTCCAATATCCAACATGGCTGGTGGGATTTACAAATTTCCTGGTCCATTTATCTACATCTGAACTCTCCACCTACAGACAGATACTGCAGCATTTTTAAACTGCTTGGCTTCATTCAGCTAAGTTTGTTACAAATCTGTGTACATGGCTTTTCCAGCCAAAGATTCACTATTTCAGAGTCTTTGATCTGACCCGGCGCTGTCTGTAATGGGAGTAAAAATAGTATTAGAATATCTCTGGCTTTAGAAATGTCTTGTTGTCATTTTTTGGGAGGAGATAGAATATTCAATAAGCCAATATTGCTAGGAACCAGATACGATTCTGACCAGTAAGCAGTTTTGTGTAATATTGTTTAGTGACAAAATTAAGTTCCAGAAGTTGAAAACTAAGTCACCAGAGGCTCTAAAAGAATTTCAGATTTCATTACAGTCAGAACTTTCTGATGAAAATTGTTTTGTTTTTGCTGTAATATGCTCAAACTTCAGTTACTGTTGTAAGAAAAAGCTCTGTTATATCTGTTTGGTGTTGCCAACACAAAGTGAGATCGACCACAACAAAACCCAACTCCCAGATGCCCTGTAAGGAATTCAACCTGTCGTGCTAAAAAATTCTTTATCATCACAGCTGGTATCATATAATCAGAACACCTTATCATTAAAGCTTAAAAACAAACCTCCAACTATATATAATCTCAAAAAGAGAAACTGCTTAGAAAATGGCCCATATATAACGATAATAACTACAGTTCAAGAGATTAAGAGACACCAGTGGGACGGAATGATTTTAAAAAGTAGATAAAAAAGATGCACAGTTGTGAAACCTACGCAAAAACAAAACAATAACAAAGCAAAAAAAAAAAAGACCTCAGGTCAACAGTATTATAAAAGGGGAAATTATGCCTAAGTTGTTTTTGTTGTTGAATTTCTCTCTGTGCCAAAGTGGTTTGGTATGTGTGTAACAGTGATAGAAAGAGAGGACAGGTGTTGTTCCCCTCTTATCTTCAGAGGCAGGTTGCTAGAGTAGAGAGTAATGAGGAATAGCCTTGTCTGTATCAAAGAGCTGCAGGACTGAGGATATCTCAGGTCACACTGTGTAGCAGGTAATCTAATGGCACTGAACACACACAAAACCTCTGATCATATACACACACACATGCCAACTTGATATCTCTGCTGACTTCAAACATTAGGGATGGCTGATTATGTTTTTCGATTCATTCCATTATATTGTTTATCACAGCTATTGTTAAATGTGCTCTCAATTACCCAGGCACGTTCCAAGGGCTGAAAGGACAGAGATATGAATGTTGTGAATGATGTAGATTAGAGTTCTCTTTAATGTAATTTATTCTAATGTTTTCAGTAAGTGTACATTAGCATGCAGCCACGGCCACATCACTACAAGCAAAACACATGACTAGTTTAACATCATTTGGCCCCAGTCTCTTCGGTAACATCTTGAAATGTTAAGTGGGTCATATGGTCCTAATTAATATTTCAAAGTAATGCTGACCCCTAAAAAGGCAATGAGGAATGGGAAATGACTTCATTTCTCACTAAAATAAAACTATTTTAAACAGAATTTGAGGATAACTCATGCGTCCAAATAAGTTCAGTGTTGTGTTTCCCGCAATACAGAAAACACACCGGTGATGGACAGACATCCTGGCTTTACAGAAGCATTTATCTGAGAAAAGCAGCCAAAAGCTATTTCAGAAAGTCTCTCAAATGCTGCTGCCAAAACTTATCTTCAGGAGTATAGAGTGTTGGAGGCTTTCATGGGTGGCTCACATGTATCTTTGAAGTGAGACAGACCCAATCACTGAAAGATATGTATACAGACTTACACTCCTGTCTTCTAGATCACCACACCTGACATGTACATATAAAACTTGACAAAGCAACTGTCACAGGTGTGTACTGCAGCACCAGACTAAAACCTACAAGTTCATGGTACATCAGGTATGTGAAAAACGCTGCAGGCTTTAATACCCTGTACCCTCAAAAAGAAAAATAATGACTATTGCTACGAGGCAGACTACAGAGGAGAAAGCCACCAACTGTCTGTGTATGTGTTCATGTCTTATATTGACTGAACTGAAGCTGATTGAATCTCTTTGTTCACAGTTTGTGCAGTAATATTTTCCTCTCTGGAGTGTTCCTTCATAAGGGGAGACAGCTACTTCCACAGAAGTGGCCGTCAATTATCTGAAACGGTGTCACTTCTCTAAAATTGCGACTCATTTGTGAGACATTCCATGCTGCCGTCAAAAAAAAGAAAGAAAAAAATGACATGACCCATACTTATTACACAATATATGACTGGACATTGACACAATATTTGTCCCGCACAAACAGTCTAAGCATCCAAAGCACTGTCTGCAGAATAAACAATTTAATTTAAGAGCTTTTATGACTTAATAATTTCTATAAGACACTTCATAAATTACATTTATGGAAGGGTATGAGTGTAGATTCTATTATGGCAGGCATAAACCCATCAAAATGACCACATCAACATCACATGTTTACTGTTTCTTCATTATAAATTCATTATCTTAAAGCTTGGATATATTGCAAACCAAATGTGCCATTGAGTAATCTTATCAACAGCTGGAGTCACAGAATAAAGTGGTTAGGATGAAAGCATTCTTCATCAACAGACTATTAGCATTCATAAGTCCAGCAATAGTGTCTCTGAGCAAGACATTTAATATTCACATTCATTTTTTAGTGTGCCTATTGAAGAGGTGAGTTAAATTCTGGATCATTTCTATTTTTTTTCTGTAACATCCTCCAATTTCAATGAATGAATAGTATACCAGTTTTTCTGCTGTTTCCAAATGCATTTGAATTTCCATATTCTGTCTAAGGTTTGTCTTAATTCTCCTGACAAAACGTATCTAAAAAAAAATTACCTCACCAAGGACTATACAACAACTACTTAGCAAAATGTGTGAGTGACATTGACCATGAAATCATTGTCAAAAACACCAAAGCCCTCCGGTGTACATGGAGGAAAAAGAGGATAAAAGATGGAAAAAATGGGAAAAAGACAGGTAATGTGATAAATGACTAGTTTACCTCCCGGTGAGAGGTAAACACTGGTTGACAGGTGGCCAAATGTGTTCTATGTGGCTGTATCATTTGAGGGGTGTATGTATTTTGGCAGTTGCTTAGTGCATTAGTATGTATATCAGGATTCACCACAAACAGCCTGACTGGAAATGCTGTAACACTAGAGAAAACTGGAAAAAAACTAGTGTGAGTGATTTTCTCTCTAATTGAAACAAACTCTCTCTAATGTTGCTGTTGGCCAACCATCGATTTGACAGCATTTGTGCCCACCTGAGCCTAATTTAGAGATGCATAGTAACTGGTGGTAACTGTGTTTTCAGCTCGGCTTTGGAATACGAACCGAGTACATGGATGAGGTCTTCGATGTTTGTCAGTGACCGAAACCAGAAAAATATGAGTAAAACCAAAAAGTGGCAAAAAAAACCTGCCTATTATCCAATGTCAGCAGGGTGGATAGTTCCTGTGTAGTGAGTCATTTCACTCTTCAGGGAAATGAGGCTGTTACAGTGAAATAAGACAACACCTGGCAGCCAAAAGACTCCTCCCATTCTTTTTCAAGCCCCCTCGTTCTTCGCTTTCTCCCACTTCCATAATCTCTGGCTCCATCTCTTTAGTTTTTCACATTGCTGCTGATATGGAGTTTTTCATTACGCAATAATTCTACCCCTCCCATCCTCAGCACCCTGCCTCTCTCCCGTCCATCGCTCCCTCTGCCTCTCTCTCTCTCTCCCCCTCCCTCACTTGTCCTGATATTAATGACACAGCTATCTGAGGCAGCGGCAGTTCCCCTGCGCTCTCTCAGTCCTGCAGGCTGTGCTCTCTCTCTCTCTCACTCTCACACACACACACATACACACACTCTTAAACCAATAGGACACAAGACACACATTTATACACTCCTGTACTTCCAATCTGCAGCTCTTGACACTCACATATATTTCTACATGCAGTCACAGTCTCTCTGAGTTGCACAGCAGCAGTTACAGAGATTCCTTCACTTTACACACACTTACTACTCTTTTGCAAATCTTAGACAAAAATGAGGACAATTGCGCTTTGCGTTTGTGCCGGGCTCCTTCTTACAGCCACCCTGGTGCCACACACAAGCCGAGCAGCGGACTTCCCTGTTAATTCGCACCAGAGATGGGACGTTAGAGGACCCTACACTTTGGGATCTGAATCTGGTACCCCAGCCTCATGTCCAATCAAGCTGAGACCCTCAGGCCAGTGCGGGAGCTCTGGGGCTGGGGGAGAGGAGCTGGAAGACTGTACCTACCAACTCACCTTGCCTCCGCTCACCATTCAGCTACCAAAGCAGTTCAGGCTGCTGGAGAAAACAATGAAGGAGCTGCAGAGCCTGAAAGATGTGGTGAACAAGCTGAAAAGTGGGTGCCAGGAGTGCCGTGGGGCACGGGGAAATGGAGCACTTGGAAATCAGCAAGCTGATCAGGGACAGACACAGGTCCCAATCCAGAGGGATGCTGGAGATGTGTCTGGACTGGACGTGACAGGACAGGAACTGCATGGAGGTTCCAGCCAAGAGGAGAGGGGAGATGGGATGATCTCTGGAGCTACTGTGGATGGTACTGGACTGGGACAAGGCAATATGTTTGGGAAAATTACGCCAAGTCCAAGCTCAATGCAGGAGATGCAGGTAAGCTCTACAGTTTGTTTTGACTTAGAGACAGTTTTTAGTCACTTTTAAATGCAGTTTCATACATTGTGTTAAAAAAATTAATTAAATGGTTTAATGGTGTTTTTTTAATTGAATACTTTTATAAAATGTAACCTTGAGGTTATTTTTCAGAGGATGAATTTAAAAAAACATGCATTGGTGGCCTAATTTAAACATGATATAATATATTAGATCATTTTGGAGAATGTAATAGAAAAAGTGATATGAGTTAGCAATATTTAATTCTAAAATCCGTATCTTAATATATTTTATAGAATACTAACAAAAGCAGTAGCAGTGGCATTGCTCCATTGTCTGTATCTGGATTAAAAAAACCTTGTAAAATTCCTGTGAACCTCCTGTGTCTCCATCAGCCTTGTAAACGCTGTTGTGGCAACTAATCTAAACAAACTAATCAAAAACGTGCTTTATAAACACTCTACAAAGTCACATAAATATGCCCATTCAAATGTATCCAGCCGGAATGTAAACTGAAAAGATGCAAAGACCTGTAAAGTCCTGCGTGGCACCAATCCACCCGGGAAAATTCCTGGTACTGTAAACAGGGTGGGGAAACAGCATCAGGCAGCAGCCAAACGACAGTAAATTTCTGCTGTCTGCTAAGCTTGTTGACTCTCACAGCCACTTTGGCAGACAGCCAAGCATCACCCAGACTCTTTTCTGTTCTAAAATTCTAATTGGCTGGTAAAACAATGAAGGAGGCTGGTGACTTCAGTAATCCACCTGCTTTGTATTCTGTGCACTGACATAATTTCCTTCCCTTTGCTCTGGTCCTTCCCAGGTGAAGCTGAATAGGATGTCAGCCAGCCTGCGAAACGCGAGGAGCCAGATCTCGGCTCTGCAGGGTCGTCTGGAGGGGCTCAACCTGCTCAACATGGACAACGTGCAGGCTATGGTCGACAGACGAGTGGAGAATATCACTGGAGTGGTCAATAAGCTCAGCTCCACTTGCACCACACAGTGTGCAGTACAGAACACACCTCAGTGTAAGCCTGCGTTTACTTGACATACTTGTGCAGTATTGCTTTTTTCTTTATCTGACTGCTCTATTCATCATTCTGTCCAGTATTACTGCATTCTATCTGTTATTCTTCCCAATCCTCCTTCATCTTCTTCACTATTCTCTTTTGACTGAGAACCCCGGTGTTTTCTTATGTACTTTTTATATTATTCCGTATTCTCCTTTACTCTTGCTTCTTCACAGATGCCTCTCTTATTGTCTCCCCTTTTCATGTATTTTTATGAAGCCCTTTCACTTTTCTATTCTCTTTTCTTATTTTCTTGTGTAATAAATTCCCTACAGATGTTGTTGTATATTCCAGCACACACGAAACAAGGGTTGCTTTGAGGTGAACTTTCTGGCATAAAATCTATCCAATCATGCCTGACTGGACATAGTGAAATGTACTCAGTACAAACAACAGAACTCTGGGTGGTCACCTTAAGCCAACAATGTTTTTTTTTTCATTGTGGGAAATGGAGGGCTGACAATGACACTGTTGAAAACACAGTTGGTTTGTTGTGACATACCTTTTCCATTACCAGTATTGCAAACTCGGGGAGATAAACATGGGGAAAAGAATTTCCCTCATCTTTAAATCACATTTAAACAGAATAAACAATATGACAGTAGTGATTTCAGTGACAGTACCAAGCCTCCAAAAATCCTCTATTACTATAAGCCTCAGTCTTCTCAGAAATTAGAGTAAAATAACGTCACGTTAACGTCATACTGTAAGTGGAAGACAGCATGAAACTTAACCAGAGGTCATACTGAGTGAAGCAATGACAACTTGGGTCAAAGGGAGAATTTAAATTACCTCTTATATAAGTATTTCAAGTGCCCTGACATTCCACTGAGCCTCCATATGCAGAAACTCAAAAATAGGGGGAGCTAAAAAGACAGATCTTTGGCATCCACACTACAACATAGTGTGAACTTTTAAGAACTTATCAGTATGGTTTGGAAGTGAGCTAGGCATAGCAAGCATTCCACTTTTCTTTACTTTAAAAAAAAGCTAATTTGGAAGGGCACCATTAAAATACAGACCATTGAAACTGATGCTGCATGGATGAATAAGAAATGTGACACTATATTGGGGCTTTTATGTGGAAAAACAGATGTGAGCTTATTTCTAAGTAGATTAGCTGGGACAGTAGTGTGAAGGGAATCCCAGGCTTTTCTCTTCTGCATTTTCTTCTCCCCTAAACTTGCCTCGCTCGCCTTCAAATACCCCTTCATTTTATCCTCACTTCTCCAGCTCTTCTTGTTTTTTTTCACTCATCTTGTCTTACCTCAGCTTCCCTGTTTCCTTCTCTTTAATCCCCTTTCTAGGTGCCTTCCTTCTGTTTTTGCTACTTGCATCTTCTCCCACTTCTCTTCCTTGGGAGGTCATGCTCTTGAGTGTCTATTCCTGCATAAAACAACTAGTTCTCATTATCTCTTGCCAAAAACACAAGAACTAATGTGGGCAGCTCTACCAACATTAGTCATAGATGGCACTTAGGGTCAGTAACACTTGTCTTTTTACATCAATCTGTCATTTTATACTCAGGAACCAGCTCATTATTCTTCATCAAGTTAGGATATTGTGCTTGATGATGTCTGAAGAGAAACCAAAACATGTACGAGGTAGCAGCTGTCGTAACCAAGATAAAAATACTGTGGCAAAAAGACTACTGCACTTTCATATGACGCACAAAAACAACATTTTATTTGCTGTTCTATTTCTGTGCTATGATCTTTTCTCAAAAGACATTATTAACAACTTACTTAAATGAAAAATTTTGATCTATTTTTGGATTAAAACAACCAAACCCAAACAACTATTTACTAAGATTTTTCTTACACTCAAACCAGAGCTATTTAGTTTCAATTTCAGTACACAGCATGACATTTTTTTTATTTCAAAGAGCAACTTGCAGGTTGATTTTTACAGGGATTATACAAATACTTAAATGGAAGCAAATAACATAGAAATATCTGAAGAGAGTTCCTGAAATCACCCAACATAGATGGAACGAGTCAAAGGAAAATTCAGAGTTTTAACCTGCTCACTGCTTTCTTTTCTCACACCACATTGGCATAAGACGATGTTGCTAACCTGCTCTGTAACAATAGTGAAGGAGAAAACAAAAAGGGCTATAGAACACTTAGGGTTTCTATATGCACTCTCACTTTACACTCCTAATATCACTCCTCTCCTGACATATGGCTTAAATTCCAGTTATTAAGTCAGTTTTTTTAACACTTTAATTATCTGTGGTTGTTATTTTAATTATCTGTGTTTGCAAATTATAGCACAGTCATTAATTAGGACATCTAATTGTCCATACCACTCCTTATGAAAATAAATCCAGTAAAAATGTTTTCTGGTTGTTTATGATAACATAAAAACTCTTTGTGAAATAATTTATTGCTAAATAGATTCTCTCTAAAATCCCATGAACTTTGCAGCTGCCAAATCTTAAATTCCAAATAAATTATTAATAGTCGGTTTATACGGTTTTAATTTAATCTTGGGGAAGTTTCACTTAATGATTTTAAGTCCAGCTTTCTTCCTAAGCTAACAGGCAACCAGACAACATCATCTGAAAACTGTTAATGAGGAACATGTTTATAAAACGTAATATAATGCTGTGCTGACATAGTACTTAGTACTTCAAGCCAATGTGAACTACAGTTTCACTTTCAAATGGGAGTAAGGGTAACTCTGTCAAGAATTGTCAACACACTCGTGCAGTTCTGTGCTGTAAGCATTTATTTCACCTCTTTGTCAATCCCCATTCCTGCTGAAAGCACTACTCCTCACTTTCGCTCCTGTAAGACGTATTAGGGCCTTGAGGTGAATGGACAGCAATTCATGTTACGGTTCAGCTACATTGACTCAGTTCTAAACAAAGAGGATGGATGTCTACTCCTCTGCTTTGTCAGGAACTGTTTCTCTGCAATGTGGTAACAGACAGCTTCCTAAAGGAAGGGTGTTGCTGTCTGATGAGATTTTCTTTCCATCAAAACTGACATTAGCTCCATTTCAGCTGTTAGTGTGGGGAAACAATATATAACCCTTTAGCAAACACACCCTCTGGTGCATGTGCTAATCTGACACATGTACTTATTGGCACAAGCTGAACTTCCTTGATAACAGAGTTGCTTTTCTTTTTGTGTCATCATTGCACTGTGTGCGCAAACAAGTGTGTTTAGAAGTCATCTATTAAGACCCATCATTCATTATGTCATCTAAGGCTGGCTAAGTCATCAAACAAGTTAATAACCATGAATGTATAGTCAATCAACCACCTCACCAGTCAGAAAGTCAATCAGCCAACATCAGAGCATCATCAAGTGGCTGATATTAGAGTTATTTGGGTCAGGCACAGTGCCCGAGGTAGTGAGATGAGATGGCTCTTAACTGTCTAGGGATACTGGCTGCCCAGACAGATGGGGAGAAAGAGAGAATGATGTGAATTGCATAAACTAAAATTGCACACACAAGTGGAGAAGACAGTGAGAGAATCTGCAGGTCAATACTTTTGATGCAAAGTGCAGAAAGAACTGTTGACTTGACAAGGATACATTTTCCTAGACTGCTTTCTATATGGTGTGATCCACCATTTTCTGCCAGTTTGCACCTTAGAGTGTTCTAGAAAATAGGACAGAAAAACAGACAGTGACTATAGGGTAAAACAAACCAGCCACTATGCATTTATGTCTCCTCAGTGTACCCTGTGCTCTTTTCACTATGCAGCAAAAAACCAAACCATTCACAAACACTATTTCTTCTAGACTTCTCCTACCGATACCTCAATAAACTTGACAACTGCAACTCTGTATAATCTCCCCATCTAAAGGGATTTAACAGTGTGATAAGCTGTGGAGTGCGTCAGGGTCTGCATGCTGCCTGCCCAATGTCAGGATGATTTAAACACCAGGTGCCAAACATGAAGCGAGAGCATACAGGTTTTTTTAATCCAGTTTTACACTTTTCCTTGTTCTGACTCTTCTTTTCATTTCCCAAATGCTAACTGACAGTGGCCTTTGGACTTTAGTTTTAGTGATTCAGTACACATTGGTTCTTTACGCAGCTTGCAGTGCTACACAAGAGCTAGAGATAAAGAAAGAAGTGACCAGGTATGAAAAGATATCTAAGCACTATATGAAGTGAACCTGTGGAGCAGCACAGAGGCAGATCACTGACTTTTATCATCTGATAGTAGCCATTGTCCTTCAACTCTCTGTGCCGTTGGAGTCCTTTCCTTCGAAACGTGATTAACGGATGGTTGCACAACAATGAGAAGCAGGAACCATATTTTGTGATACACACCGTTTTGATGACATGCTGAACTTTATATCAACACACAAGAGGAACTGCTTTGAGGCACACAGTATAATCCAGTACTGGCTTAATCACAGAACATCATGCAGTGAACAGACGCAAACTTAAAATTGATGGAAGTGAAACTAATGAAACTGGTAAAGTTGGATTTCCCACGTCTCGTGTCTCATTTTCTTCCTTGTTCTTCAGTCTTTCTTTTCACCCTCAGGTTTTTTTTTTACTACTTTACACAATAAAAATGCCAATGCACAGTGAACAGATTAGTGAATATCATCATTTAGTAAAATTCACCTAAAGTTTCCTCTGCTTTCTTTTCTGTCTCTTTGCCAACAGTCATCTTGGCACCTAGAGACTGTTCAGACTACAATGTGCTTGAGGAGAGGAAGAATGGTGTGTATCGTGTGACCCCCGACCCCCGCAATGGCACCTTTGAGGTCTTCTGTGACATGGAATCTTTTGGAGGTGGATGGACCGTAATACAACAGCGCCTCGATGGGTCTGTCAGCTTCAACCGCACCTGGGCTGAATATAAGAAAGGCTTTGGAAATCTCAGGTATGGAGCCACAGTATTTTAATTTTCCCCTCAAAAAGCAGGACAGGTTAAAAATTTAGAAAGTATATTGATTTTGAGGTGTTGATTTGAGGTTGCATGCAGGCATCTCCATAGATTAACAATTGTCACTTGCCTTTCAGCCAGATCTACCTAAGTGGAACCCTCCATCTGTTAGGCTAATCAGTGGCTGAGCAGACTTATGCTAAAATTGTACAATTAAAAATAGAGGAAATGTTAATTAAAATTTGCTCATTTTACACATAGTCTAAATGTATTTTTCAGTGGGTAAAGAGCATGTAGAAAACTGAGGGCTTTTCTTTACATGGCATGACATACAGGTCCTCATATTCCCGTTTTTACTCTTTTTATTTTTGTGAAGATGACTTTGCTAAGGGAATAAATGGACAGAAGCGTATAACCAAGCTTACTTTAGTAAGCTTACTTAAGACAACCAAGATAAAAGCTTATTCTAGTATAAACTCAACTAAAACTTTAATACCTGATTCCTTTGTCACTGTCACTCCCCTATTCCCCTGCTTCTCCTTTGTGGGAGCAACTATCTGCTTTCGAGTATCTGGGACACAAATAGCATTGGCATTTCAACTCATTTTGTCCAAGTACAAAATCTACTTTCTCTTCTCTCCTGCAGAGGCGAGTTCTGGTTGGGTAATGACCATATTCACCTGCTGACGAAGGCCAAAGACATGATCTTACGTGTCGAGTTGGAAGACTTTGAGGGTGTGCGAGAGTATGCAAAGTACGACGAGTTTTACGTGGCAAATGAATTC
>JAPTGW010000005.1:25735975-25747319 GCA_029814545.1 Apogonichthyoides opercularis
TTTTTTTTTTTTTTTTTTAAAAAAAAAAAAAAAAAAAAAAAAAAAAGAGACCTCCATCTATTCGTAAGTCAACACTCTTCTTTCTATACGCCTCTGTCAGCCATATACCTCAGACCTGCATGTGTACACACAGGCAAGTTTGTGCTGTCATACTGGAATTAATCGAGTGTGGGGTTGTGTAAATCATTCCAAACCTCAGAAAACACACCCTCACACACACATGTACACCCAACACTTGCCAAGCTGCTATCCCCTGAAGTTGTGAAGGGCCAGCCATAGAACACAGACACAGAAGAGTGAGCAGTGAAATACCGGCACTTCTCAGGAGCACAGACACAAGTCTCAAGGTAATAATTTTACATGGAAACCAGAATTACCAGTCACCTGGGCTGTTGTTGCACTAAGAGGTTAGACAGGAAGTTAAAGTTGGAGTTTGAGGTAGCTTACAGCAGAAACAAACCACTGTGTGTGAAGGGGTGTAGATAGTTGGCCTTGATCTATGAACACTAATCGTGATCCTTGTGCTCATTGAGTGGTTACAGACCAAACCTTGTAGGCCACTCTGGCTTCACAAGCCTGATATTATGGTCAGCTTGTGGGGAGGAAAAGTAATCCAGAGCTTAGAAGAATATCAGACACTGAGTAATGGACTCTGAGAGGGAGTTGCACTGAAATCTGTGTTAAAACTTGCAGTAGAACTCAAACAAAGTTGCCCGCAGCACTTGTTAAGCGATGCAGAGATGTTGTTGAGAGGTCCTAACTCTTGCCTGCGAGTGAGAGTCGATTTGGCACCACCTTAATTACCTATACACACAGCTCTATTTGATGATGATTAAAGCCACTCACTCACACACACACACACACATTCACACACCTGCCCAGACACTGCCAGTCGCCAGCTACAGTAGTGATGGAGACATTAAAGGTGATGATTATTAGATCATAATAATTAAAAGGCTTTAAAGCTCAAGTTAAGGTAAACAGTATAGATAGAACTCTAGCCGCATATAGGAAGACAAGATCGCTGTGCAACAACCAAGTAATTATTCCCAGTCAAATGACCACCCTGCGGCAGAGGGAAGAAAGAAACACAAATGATAGCTTTCAGTTCAGTTTTTGATAGGGGAAGAAACATTAAAGGTCTGCATAACAGATTTTGGTTTGTTTGGTTCCACATTACTTGCATAATTTGTCTTTCTTAAGGCTGCTGTAATGTTAAAACCCTTTTAATTCCAATTGTTTTTTTGCAGTTTAATGATTGCGGTCTAATTTTTTACTCCTCGGTTGTGGGGCACTGCAGGTTGGGAAATGTTTCTGACACCCAGGGCCTATGAATTACCATCGTACACTTTTACATCAGCCTGTTGGATCATTTAAAAATGCATTGCAACAGAACTGAAATGTCGTACTGTTAGTGAAAAGTTAACTTTTTGGGGATGCTTTTTTTGGAAACGATTTATCATGAAATAATTGCGACAGGTACAATGTTAAATAGTCCAACCTGGTCAAAAACAACATAATTTAGTTTAAAGAAAGATCCAAAATAAATCAGGAAAACATGATTTAGCTTCTGTCATTTCCTCTTAAATTAGTCTCATGTGGTCTCATGTGTCGGACACTTTGTTCCTGAGGCTAAGGCAAGCTCCTGAGCTGAATATCCCAACTCAGGCATAATCAGGGACAGTCTGCTCCTCTCCCTCCTCTCACTGCATTTCTTTCTTTTTTCCCCCTCTTTTCTGCCTTGCTCACACATGCTCATCCTTGCAGTTTTAGCACTCCACCTCTCTGTCAATATGCATGAGTCTGCAGATGGCACAAGATGTTCTCATGAGCTACCTCCCTGTTTTTTCCATGGACAAATGATGTACAGTCTGCTTCGCTTTAATAAATAGAAGCAGATGACGAAGAGGAGTGACTCAGTTTTGAGAAGACTTCCCTAAGGTGAAACAGTGAGCATTTACAACATTTTCTCTGTGATGTATGGCCGTAGGGTCATCTGTCTTTTGGGACATGATCTATCTGACTCAGTGTTTCCTCACACTACCCCTAAGGAATAGCAACCACTTAATTTACCAAGAAGGGAAATGGCTCTATCCAATCTGATGCCACCCAAAGTCAGGAAATGGACAGTTGTGATAAATACTGTGTGTTGAGGGTGGGGGATGACTAAATTCATCAAAAGCTGTACATTTGCTGAGGCTTTAAATACATTGTCATTCCAATGAAATTCAAGAGCACCAAAAAGTAAAAGTGTTTTCTTTTTATAATGAACTGCTGTCTAAATTCTTAAAGGACTTTTAACCTATTGCACCCCCTTAAATAAGCCCCCAAATGCCTTTCTGCTCTGCAGTAGAAAAAAAAAAAAAAATTCAAGCAGCAGCATACCCTTCAGCTATGACAATTTCATCTCCAAGTGAGGGAGAATGTAAAACATATTCACCCATAGCGGTTAGCCGATGAAAGCTTGGGGCTTTCCAAGTGTTCTTCACAAAACCAGTACAAACAGTGATTTGACTGTTGTCTGGGGTTCGGGGCTATAAAATCTGTTTGCTGTTTTTTCTTCTCTTTTCTTTTCTTTTTTGTCTGTGAAAGTGCACTTAAATTGCCACTTGCATTAATGAGGTAGTAAATAAATGTCTTTTGTGTTTACACTAATGACCTCAAAAAACCAGACAGTAAAGTGGTGGTTAAGGCGTTCATTATCTCTAACCAGCCACCGTGAAATCCAACATGTGAGGGCTTGTTTATGTATATGCTCATGTATATATGCATGCATATAGACATGTGTTTTTTATTTATTCACTACTTTGCATATGCTTTTTAGTTTGTTCATATATGTGTGCATGCTCCCTTCAGAGAGCCCTCAGGAATTGCCCCTCAGGACTTTTCTGACATCTGGTTGCTGATAGACAGCGTATTTCTCCAACTAATATGTCCAGTTAAACCCCTGGGAGCTGTGCACATCATTACAGCCTCCCTTGGCTCTGTTCAGAACGTTACTGAAACCCCATCGTTTGCCTCAGAGAGGTACAAATATGCTGTGTATTCTTTTATGCTACTTCCTCCGGGGTCTGTCGTGCATCTGTTGCAGATTAGCCTTCAGTGTGTGTTTAGAGAGCTGAGTCCGTCGCCGAGCGGGACTGATAGTAAACCCAGAAGGTTTTAGTCAGAACTGTCAGGTAGGTCTGAATTAACAGAGAGGCCAACTGAGGATATGGCTGGCTGAGAGGAAAGACCCAAGGGGGGTTGGAGAAGAGAGACAGACAGAAAGAGAGGGTTAGACAGGCCCCAAAATTACACAGCAATCCCACCAAACGGTTTGTCTGTTTACCCATGAACCTCAGGCCCGCTACTCGAGGGTCGGTGTGGAATGCCAACAGCCGCTGCCTGGCCAAATTCAACCACAGTTCCTGGGAGAGGAGGGAGGCAAACACTCCGCAAAATGACCAGTCACGCAACTTTCCCTGTGATAGTGAGTTTATTTGAGTACAGAACTCAAAGCTACTTTAATATAACACATAGTCTTGATATCTGTCGCCCTTGTGGCATCCAAACCCGCCACCAAAATGTTACTGTTGCCATGCTGAGCTAAGCTGATATCACTCAGCTGTTTGGTTAACTGTTCATTCTAAAATACTTCTCTCTGTCTTTCTATTGCTGGATCAGTAACCCATATATAGCTAAACAAAAAGTGACTTTGGGAATCAAAAGCCTATATGGTTTCACACACACACCCTTCTTCGACACTATGTTGCCTTGAGAACTATGCCAGCCCATGTAGGCCAAACTGAGCCTGAGTGTGACACAGTGCCTCAGGCTGTGAACTTGGTCAGACCCGCTGTTCCCAGCTCTTGTTGCATTTCCAGCTGTAAATTATGGGAAAGTGAGGATGCTGGTTGTGTAATATGCAGCTCGTTTGTATCTGTGTGAATGCATAAGTGTGTGTTTGTCTGCTTTGCTTGACTGATGTACCATCCCTCCAGGGTCCTGTCATTAAGCGTCTGTGTACACAACCCCAATCCCTGGCCTACATCTATCTTTTATACAGCATTCATTGGGGATTTGTAGAAACACACATACACAAAGCCACACACAGCCTATGCTAAATGTGATGCAACGCTTCTGCTTGTCTTGCATGATATGTCATCAGATGTAGCTGTGTTTTTCTGAATTTATTCATAGGCACTGTTTGCATCTATTTTGAGTGGCACAACTCATTAAAACCTTTAACTTATCTGTTTATTTTGGCTGAAGCATATGACACTCTGTAAATCAGTCAGATGACGCTAAAATTAATGAAGGGATTTCACATAGTGTCATCAGTGATGTTACATTGTTCTCAGCTCATACCAGTCAAAGTGTTATGGAGTTGTTGATGCCAGTAAAAACAAAGGAAGAAAACCTTTTTTTTTTTCGAACTGGTGCAGCTGCAGTGTGTGACATTAAATTTACTGTTAACAAGAACAAGAGAAACTAGTTTCTTATCTTTCATTGTCATCTTTTGGCTTTCGTTTATAGTATGCTATAATAGATTTCCTCTGGCTTTATAGCTTTAAGGTTTCATAATTTATTTCCTGCAAGTATGGACTATCATAGTGCATAAACCATCCGTTTGTGACCCAGCAATGGCCCCTCTGTTTTTCTTGCAGTTCAAGTGAACTAGAACTACAGTTACAGCAATATTTTGCATGTCATCACGAACTAGACACTCTGGTTTGTGACAGTTTTGAGTTTTATCATCGTGCCCCTCCTCTGTTGCAGCTGTAAATATCCCTCTGCCCTCTTCCAGCTGTAAAGACTCTTTTTTTTTTTTAGTTTATATTCCAGGTCATGTGACCACATCAGCCTGGGTTTTTATTAAAAATCTTCAAACACACACAAGATATACACACACCTCACGTTTCAGTGACCTCTGGCTTTTATTAAAGAAGGAATGCATCACTTAACGATATCAAATTAGCTTCAGATGGCTTGTACAAGGGTCCATGCTCCCCCTCTCACATACAAACACACTGCACTGCTGTGACAATAGTACTCTATTCTTTCTTAAAAGGTATTTCGGCATTTCGTTGCCCTGCAAAATGTGCAATGACAATAAAAGGCTATTCTATCTATTCTATTCTATTACAGTATTGCGATGGTGTGTTTCTCACTTATAGTCTAGTTCCTCAGAGAAATGTTAAGAGTCTGTGAAAGTACTTTCTTATTTCATGCTAATTTCTGGTATTGTGAAAGGATCTTCACATAGACGTGTATTGAAAGTGACATAGTTTGCACTTGCTGCCTTATTTAGCTCATCATTACCTTTGACAGCACAATAGCTGAGGCTCACCTGTTCTGCCTGTGAAGGAAAGACAGACATTATTTGGTGTATGCCGGGTGTTATTTCAGTGAACTTGCACATACCAAAATACGCTGGACAAAAATATAAACACAGTAGGAAGAACACTGTGTACCCTGTGTACTGTTCCAGATGGACTTTTTAACATTGCTGACAATATTAGACTCAGGAAATCTGCTGTAAAGGCAGTGCGTGACTTAAAATATCACCCATGTGTGATGTTAATAATAAATATAATACTGCAGCACAGGCTCCAGTGCAAATGTATTTGTTAAAGTTTTCTTGCTCACAAGTCACAAGGTTTGGCTTTTGGTTGAAGATATCAACAAAATGAAGCAAAGCCTGATATTGATTACTAGAAGACTGGGAAACTACCATTATTTTGACAAGCAACGTTATACATTTCATTTGTTGATTTGTGGATATGCGTATGACCTCTCAAAAGTAATAATGAAATCGTTTGTATCCAAGACGATACTTTGACTTGGCAAGACACTATAGCCTACAGGGACATCCAGAGCTTGTGTGCAGTGGGATGCAAGTAATGACATGTATTAAGCAGTTAAATTATCATGGACCCTGCCAAATCATAAAAAAAATAATGAATATAACTTACATTTAGACATGTACAGGAGGGGCCTCTGCACTGCTTGACGACTCTGTATTTAGCCCTGAAGTAGCATAATTCTTTAACATACTCTAATCAGATTGTGAGTAGTGAGGGTTTAAAGAAAATCTGCTTGATTGTCAGAATAATTGGCTACATATGCAGGGATACACACAGAACCAAAAGGGAAATAATGATTGATAGATACTGTCTTAAGGCTAAACAGTAGCTGTGTATAACCAGCCAATATTTTCATTGGCGAATACTTTATTCAAACCCAGTATTTTGGAGGAAAGTGAATCGGATCTTGCAAAGCATCTAACTGTCCCCTAAAAAGTTTCACGTTTTGCCAAGATAGCTTTATAACTTCTGAAAAAAATCCCAAGCACTGCCACTCAGTTTAAAGCCAGAGTGCGAGATCAGCATGAGAAAAGTCTTCATGTTCGGTCAAATAAGAACAAGAAGGATTTGAACACAGACAAGCACTTGATAACTTCTGTTGCTTCCATCACAGTTAGTTGACAATTTCCTGCGTTTTATTGCTGCTCCTATTGTCCCTGAGGTGTGTGGTTAACACCCCACGACAGTTTGCAAATCTCAACGGAGGGTTTTATGACAAGATGGTTAAATCACACTTGGCCCAGTAGCGTCGAGGAATATTAACACTGAACTGGCAAGACCACTGAGCACCACCTTTTCCACAGACTTATTATGCAGCATTGAGTCAAGCTGGTGGGCCTTGTTAGCGAGGGCTGAAGATCCATTTCCTGGTGTGAATGGCTGCTGAGAGGCGTCTGTCAGTGTGAATGAGGCTGAATGGGAACTCATAATAGATGTGAATTGAGACGTGAATCTGAGGTCTTTTTGTAAAGCGGGTATGTGTGCGAGCTAGTTTGTCAGCTGTTGTGCAATTGTTATGTAGAACAACAGTGGTGGTTAAAATCTGAAATAGATACAGTTTCCATATAGATATTTTCTCATTTTTAAGGTCAGATTAATGCAGAATGTGTCTCATGTTTGTGCAGACACAAATTAATAGGGCATTTGACCCAATAACCCAAGCTACAAAAACATAGATTCATTCAGCAATCAGTTCTAGGGGGGGAAAGGTTCCATGTAAGGGTTTTTGCAATGTTCCCATGGTAATTTATGTATATATGCTTGTCAGCTTTTTAGGATTTTTAAAATACCTAACACTTTAATGCAGATGGTTTTACAGTGACAGACAAGACTCACACTGAATGTCTCAATTAAAGGTGTAGTAACAAGTCATGGAGCAGAAGAAGTCACGGCCAAATTACAAGAAAGCCTCTAGTCTCCACTGTGTAACTTTCATGCCATCTCAAATTGTCTGTCTGCAACTGCATCTCCTGTGAATTCAATTTATATACTGCTCACCCTGACCTCTACACCATTACTTCTCACCGAATTACAGGATGAACATCAACTATTTCAGAGGCTATCATTGAAAGTTACCATTTCATGTCACAGTGTGGTTTCATTTAAAATGTTCTGACTGGCATTGAAAACATAATGGAAAATGAAATTCTTTCATTATGCAAATTTAATTTCTTAGAAAACATTTTTGCACATCTGAGCGGCTCCTCGTGTCTTTGTGCTCTGTTTCATCACTATGTTCTGTTTGCCATTTGTTTTTTATGACACGCTGTCCTGAAACATGTTGAGACTTGTCATTGTCCTTGTTAATTTCTGTTTTGGGTTGTCTCCCCTGATATTTGCATTCTGAGGGATCAGTTAAAAACCCTTCTCACCTCCTGAGATGAAATGCATTGCCGGTGTGAACTAGTGTTATGAGTAAACCACAGCCATGCTGGGAGAGTCTGCCTGGTGGGTGAACCATTCCTGCACAGTAAAGGTTAAAAGAAAAAGGCCAAATTACCAACTGAGTACTGTTTCAATAGATAAATGAAATCCACAGCCAGAGGAATGAGTAAGTGTGCCATGAATTTGTGAGAGTGTGTGCGTATGCTTAGTGTGTAGTGTAGACTTGGTCTAGAATTTCAAGAACTGTAAAGGCCATGAGATCTTGTCTGAGGCTTAGTCCAAATCCTTTGCCAAGTAAAAAAAAAAAAGAAACTCTCTTTAGAAAGTCCTTTGAGAGACTTGATCAAAAGGTGTCTATCCAAATTCTTTCTGACTTTACAGAGTTTGAGGTTGGACTTTTGAGTATATTGACTGAATATGGTCCTTTTATTAACACTGGATATCAGCCACATGTTACTCAGTGTAAACACAGATGGAAAAAGTCTTGCAAACTTGTGATTAAATTGTCTTTACACATGTCCACTACTCATTGTGAGCAGCTGCTGATTTGTGCTTTAAGCTTTTAAGTCATATAAGTCTGAATTACACTGTGCTGCTCATGCTCTGTGCGCTATGTGTTTGTATTCATAGCATTAGGGTGAAAGGTCACTGCATAAACCCCCCATTAGTTATTTCCTGCTCATCAGCCTCAGACATGTGAATGTATCCAGGGCATCATCCATTCAGCACATGTCCAATTGCTCAGCACAATGCTAATCCATGATGTCTTTGCTTCATAATGACCAAGACCCACTGAAAAGTTTGCACTAGGACAGGAGATCACAATGTTGCTCACATTTTCCAGTGTTATGTTGCTACAAAGAAGTATGATTCTTTGTGTCAAGGAAGTTGTAGTGTCATGGTTACAAAATTGATATTAAAGAAATTCACATCTTTTAACACAGATGATAAGGCTCAATTAAAAAGATATATAAAAACTCTTTTCCCTGTTGCTGCTTCTAGTCTTTTCTGACAGTAAGCAGAGGAGATGGCAAGGTCAGGCTGTCCTTTTGACTTTTTCTCAAGAAGGATTGGTCTCTGGACACGAATCCCAGTCAACTCTGAAAGCTCAATACATCTGTCTGTTGTCAGGGGTAAAGCCACCCATCCTTAGACCTGTCCTTTATTCACACTACAGCATTCCTCTCCCCTCTTTGTCTTTATTTATTTTCTAAATGAAATACTTACTTGCTGAAATAAAAATAGATCTTTTCCTTCATCTTTAAAGCTTTCTTTGCTACTCCACTGCCTGAATTTCCAAGGCTTTCAAAATGTACAGATAAATATCTTAGATGGACATTATTCCTGGCCACAAAGTGGCTTTGCAGAGCACTGGTGAGACCCTGGGAAAACCTGACTGCTTTTAAAAAGGTTTACCCTCCGACTACGCTGCCAGTTTCCTCTCTCTTTCTTTCTCAATTTCAAATATGTATTTGCATGCCAGGAAATATAGGTATTTTGGCAAAGCACATTTGACAATCTCATGGTTTTGCACATGGAGAATCTCTTGCTTCAGCTCATTCTTCTACACTAGTTAGCAAAGCGAGTGATTTCTCATTTGTACCAGGTAATTTGGCATGTGACAAACAGCTCAGTTGCCTTCTCTGCTAGTTACTTTGTGGGGTTGTCAGGGGAGAGGCCATCTTTGTCTGCTGGACAATTGAGCAAACTCATTTGTCATTTTAGACTCTTTAAATGAAGCGGTTGCTGTTTTTCAGCCTTCCACTGTGATGGATAGTGCAGACTTTGCCCAAATGAATCACATCGAACTTCTCCTGGTGTTTAGAGTGCATTTTTGTTTTGTGTGTTTCTGCTGTGGGTTTTTTTTTTTTTATTTTATTCTGTAATTACTAATCCAGGTGGTGTGATTTCATTTGGACCAAAACTCTTTGCTTATATTCTGACTGACTGTCAAGAGTTTCCTGATGTGAAGTGCATTTTGACAGTCATACCATTGTGATTGGCTGAAGTGAGAGATGAGGACTGGAGACCTCTCTCCTCTCACTCATTCAGATGTCCAAAATAGGAAAGGGGGTGGCTGGGGTGAGATCCTTTTCGTGAGAATTTCCTGAGATGGATGAGGCTGGCTTGGGAGGAAGCACGGTCAATATTAAACCAAAGGGAAAAAAAACTCCAAGAAGAAGAAGGGTTTAATTTTGAAAGAGGAGATTTTTAAGTACCTCTAAGACAAAGGAGACATGCTTCTAATGTAAAGACTGGAGTTAACTAATATCCTTTTTAGTAGGCTACTTTTATTTGTTGGAAGTTATTTAAAATAAGGTTTTATTTTATTTTTCGCTTTGATAACTAACTTTCTATAGATGAATGTTGTTGAGTTAATGAAACAGCGGGACACTTGCACCCACCATGTGGTGTTATCAGTGAGTAGAGGTTAATGTGACACTATTAGAATGAATGACATGAGATGCATCAGACTGGAAGACCAGAAGCATGGACCTGGGGAACCATGGGGCAGAGTGTACAGTCATTTCTATCATGGAGAAGTGGGGTTTTTTTTCTCAGACAGACAAAATTGATGATTGTCATATGTAAACAATTAGCAATAAGACATTTGTATGAGCTCTTTCAGAGGAGAAAGCTGAATTTGGCATGCAGTGTGCGACAGTACTTTGTAGAAGACAGTCAGCAGTTGTCTAGGTTTAAAAAAAAAAAAAAACAAAGACAGAGGCCAAAAATGAGAGAGGAAAGTGAGAAGCAAGAAGAGTGGACATGTCATCTTGCTCACAGGAATCCTCCAGTCAGGATGGGGGTGGGGTGGTGGTCACTGTGGTGGAGGGGAAGGGTGTCAGGGTGAGGGGTTGTTGACTCTGAAGTACGTGTCTATGTGATTGAAGTGTGGTGGCAAGCGATTTGCTCTGGAGGGGAGGAATGAGGGAGGGGCTGACAAGGTTTGACTGCTCTGAGCGCATACACGCTTTGCATTTCCACTCACAACCTCTCCCACACACTCACAGGGATCACCATTCTCCATGAACATCACCTCAGTGCCCTCGTCTCTGCTCTTTGGACTTCTACATTCTGGACTGGAATGAGCTGCTCCCCAGCTGCGTGGTAATAGCTGCGTCTTTCAGGCTCCACTACAGCTGATGTTGACTTTCAAAGGCTGAGACGTTGGGGGAATACTTCCTGAGTGGGATCTGGAGCTGATTAGAGTGTGGATCCATTGGGCTGATGTTGCAGACATGTAGCCAGAATTTGAATGCTGTGACCAGGGGATTGTGGAAGTGAATGAGGGCTTTATTTGGAATTGGATGGAGGGATGCTTTTCCTGGAGGTAAACTTTTTGATGATTGTGTGCTGAAGAGTTTGCTCAAATTAACAGTGCAGCTGCAGTTACAGTATAATGTGGATTATACTTGCACTTAAGTTACTTAGATCTATAGATGAAAATGCATGCTCTGGATACTGGGAGTATTTAATTTGTGCTCTGCATAAGTGGTGGCAAGGTTACACTGTTTATGCTGTCCACCTTCATGATGTGTGTGTGTGTGTGTGTGTGTGTGTGTGTGTGTGTGTGTGTGTGTGTGTGTGTGTGTGTGTGTGTGTGTGTG
>JAPTGW010000005.1:25925038-25935300 GCA_029814545.1 Apogonichthyoides opercularis
CAGGTGTGCTGGAAGAGGGAAATATCTAAAACATGCAGGATAGGGGTCCTTGAGGACCGGAGTTGAGAACCACTGATCTAAGTGAAAAGTTAGATTGGTGGGCCTTTTTTAGTTATGAATCAATTAGGTCAGTAAGAATCAACAGAACAGTATAACTCCTCATTGCACAATAAGATTGAAAACCACTGGGCCTCAGTCAAAGTAATCAATGCCGTTGGCAGGAAAATCAGCCAACTCAAAGCTAAATTCAACATGGAGGAGAAATAGTTGATCACTAGAGGTCAAAGCAAAGATCAAGTTAATCTCTAGATTTAAAACAACACCAAGTGAGTTTTACTGCTCTGCTCCCTAAACGTGGCTGCCCCAGAAGGGTTTACATGCTCACATCCAAACTTGACTCTGGCCTCTTTGCTGATGACGGTGCCGTAGATGTTCCAGGCCACGCAGACGTACGTCCCAGCATGTTTCTTCTGTCTAGGGTTGGTGATAACCAGGTTCCCTCCCACCAGACTGTAGTGTTCATCAGGCTGCTCCATCAGTTTGATCTCCCAGTTATCACGGCGCCATCTGACAGGGACAGTTTGTTTACATGCATACTTTTTTTTATCCATTTACTGAATGTTATGGCATTATGTCCATTGTGATATAAAGTTCTTTTTGAACCTGTATGTGGCCGGAGGATTTGCCCGTACTCTGCAGTTCATTGATATTCTCCCTTCAGGTGAGTCCTCAGTATAGACCACATCAATAGGCTCCTCCTCAAAGATGGGGCCATAACCAGTTGCATCCTCTGGCAAATTTATCACATTGTAAGATTTATTTCACTAGTGTATTGGAAAAGTATTAAGACCTCATGACTCATATGCAGCATAGCTTACTATGGATCTCTGTATGGTTTTAAAGATCAGAACTTACCTCCGAATATTCTGGGTTCACCAAACAGGATTGCCACTGCAAAGGAAATACATGTGCAAACTTTAGACCTGAGTTCTGTCACATTGCATCGTTGCCTTATATTATGCACATATTGTCATGTTACCACGACAAGACAGCAGGTGATAAAGTATATTGTAAGGCTTCTCTGTCTCTTACCTGTATAGGAGATTGAGGAGGAGAGTGCCAGTAGCAGAAAAGCAGCAGAAGCCATGACTGTGACCACACTCACTCACTGATGTCAGACAGGCAAATGGAAAGAGGGATGGACAAAAAGTTGATGACAGGACATGAACTGCACAGGGCTGTTTGAGAGACAAAAAAAGAAAGACAGATGTGTTAAAAGCTGTTGTTTTGTTTAATATGATCTTCCCGTGTAAAACCGTAAAGTGTAACCATATAGGCGACCTTACAGATATCCTAACAAACGGATGACTGCGTTTGATTTTTCATGCCAGAAACAGAGTACCAGAGGATCTGAATTCCTCCAAGTACATATAAATGATGCAGGATGTGAATGACTCAGCAGAGCGCTGCAAACAGTCTGTGAAAATACACAGAGACATACACAGTGTATTGTGCAGAAACATACAAGACTATGCTGCATGTGGGCCCACAAACACACACTTCACATGAGAACTGACTATAAAACACATAGCACTGCACTACATAGAAAGCTACCACTGTGCCATCATCACACATGCTTACACATCACTTCTGCAGCACCGCTGTGAGCTACTGCAGTATTTTAACCCCCACTGTCAAACAGGACAAAGTGAGTGAGCAGAGACGGACTCAGGCATATGGGAGATGAGCATGCATCAAACTGGAAATATCTGATATTCATGAAAGTGGAGTTTCAGTACTAGACGCTCATTGTAAATCTTTATTTCAGTCTAAATCATCATTATTCACAGAAGATCAAAGGTTGTGAATACTTACCTCTACACTGCATTAGAATCACTAGGGGATAAACTTGCTATACGTTCATTCTTGTTTGTTATAGTGTTACAAAACATATCAAAAACTTTCTAAAAATTGCCTCAACAGTCAGCTTAAAGCAGCAGCTACAGCTGATAATCTTCCTAGAATGTCACTGACCATGGAGATGTGAGTAAATCAAGAGGAATTAGAGCAACAGCAGTGCCAGTTTCTGGGAACTGCATGTTTATTGTGTTTAAAGTCTATTGAAGTAAAAAGAAGTATTAGAAGTTGTTCATGTAATTTGTTACGGCTGTATCCATCATCTAAGAACAGAAATTTACATCGTCCACAGGTACCTGGAAGCAGATTGATTCAGTCATCTATGGTGTCATTCTGATTTTAAAAAATAAATAAATAAATAAATAAAATAAAGAAGTAAAAGAAAATAGCAGTGTCCTGAAAAGGTGCCAGACAGCCACCTTCCATGAACCCCAGCAGCCATGTCTCTCTCAGAAAGTTAGACCAAAGTGAGTCAAAGACCCAGTGTACTGTACATGCACATCCAGAGACTACAGCAGTAATTAAAAACACTCTAGATCAGGTCTAAATCACACACTCTTTCATAAAATCTGGAAGATTTAGCATAAAAGCTTCCCCCAACTCTATAGCCAGCTTTAGCTTTATAGAAAAGAGTTCAAGCACTCCACCAATGATGTTGATCAATTCATCGTATTGTGTTTTCATGTATTTTCCCTGGCTGTAATCCCACCACAGATCCTCTTTAGACAGACCAGAGAAAATTGGGTCAGCCCATGTATTAAGCCCAGTGTCTGAGTGACTGGCTGAATAACCATGTTTGGTGTGGTTTTGTGACTATAAAATATCAGAAACCAAAGTAAAACAGAGGGTTATTTGTTGTTTTGAGTGAGCTTCTGCTCATTTTTTTTTAACAGTTTTAAGATACAATCAAATTGAAATATAACATACAGGACAAAATATTGAAGATATAGTTGAAGAGTTAACCCATTCCTTCTGTCTGTTCTGCAGTCCAGCCAATCTGATTTTTTTTTAACATAATATTAATGATGCAGGTATATTTGTAATTGTTACTGCTACTTCATAGGATTTACAGTCAGGAAGAAGAGAGGGAGGGCTATAGTGGGGGGAGCTAAATGACTGTTTATCAAATGCCATATTGTCATTTCTGTGTGTATTCTTAAAATAGCCCATACTTTTTTACAGTGCAGGTTCATGACTAGAGGTTTGGGTTCAATCATGTAAGACTTTAAACAACCCAGACTCAGTATCTATGTGTTTATTACCTGTAAACTACAGCCTTTTAACAGAAGGGTTCAAAGACAGGATTTGCATGGGAGTTGCCCTTTGAATAATGAAGTCCGTTTTTAGGAGGAGCGCGTGCATGCTGCGCCCTTGACTCACATTTGACACTTTCACCTTGCGTCTCCATCCTACCCCTGCAGACACCTTCCTCACTGTGTCCTGTTCATGACTAACACTGTGCTCTGACAGGCTACAGGCATCTTCATCAAACAGTCCTGACTTTGTCGCAGTTCTGCCATAAACCACCAGCCTGGAAAAGTATCTGCGCAGCTCCTTACATCATTTCATTCGTGTGACGACTGAACGGCACCGGCAGTTCTCTGCTCTGCATTGCGGTACTCCTGTTCCGGTCCATTTCAGCCCCACAGTGACAACCCATCCTCCGGTTTATCCTCACTACTTCCACACAAAACAACCGCTTACGCCAAGCACACATTTTCATCCGATGTCGTTCTTACCTTTGAGGCAAAATGGTAAATTTCAGTGGGCTACACTGTCGGCATGGCACACCTGGACCCGAACCGCATCGTCCCACAGCCCACCCGCCGGAGCGTCCCGTCCAAATAAACTTTTCTATTGGAGGAAAGCGGTGAGTGGCACCTCTGGGTGGCAGCGGTGCTGAGGCTTCGATTGGTCCGTTAGAGAAGGAGGATGGGAGGAGATGCAAGCAGAAAGAAGCTGCGCATCCCAGACATAGGAAGTGGCACTGGTACTGAAAATAAATCAAGTGATTTTACAGTATTTCCACTTAAACCTCTGGATTACTTTAAAACCAGGGGGGGTCATCTTATGAATGTTCAGTCAAAACACCAAAAAGATTACAATGCCATATCAAATACATGTCATTATGTTATAGGACACATTCAGAAATGAACATGGATAAGGCTAAAATCGTATACACTACTTTCATAGAGTCGTATTCTACTCCCCACCATGTGCTGTGCATCATAGATGACCTTCACATTCATCTATTATTCACGACAGCATCTCACACCAGATACTGTCACGACTTTGGTCAGATAATGGTCCACCACAATGTCATTTTATCCCAGAGCTGATCTAAAGAAAGGCTGTTTGATTGTGATGACTTTAATTTGCATATTAAAAGTGTTTTTATGGATGTCCTAAAATCAAACCATATGGAAAGCTTAAGTAAAGCCCTGCTAATGAATGGGAATCTAAAGTCAGAATCACGGCGCATGCGCACACAGATGTATGTTAATCTTAGAAGGATTAAATTTTAGGGGTTTATCTCTGTGGGTCATTTATCAGGGAAAAAAAAATTCTTTAACGTTTTCATGTTCATACACTAGATGGAGCTACAGACACATTTCAATGTATGCATAATCACAAAGAAAAACAGTTATCTGAAATCCTGAAACCAACATTTATTTCATTTTTTAAACTTAATTTAAAATACAAAATATTTTGTAATATTATATTGTAGAGTAAACCATTTTGACAGCCTTTCATGCTTCTCATGTAGCTTCAACATTAACCAGAGTGTCATTATATCATATCATATACTATATATCCTCCTGTTCACCAGTCAACAGAGCATTGTTTCCAAGTTAGACTATTCACACTGCAATGTGCCAGTCACCTTATCTGTCCATGCTATCCTCCTATATGCTCCAAACTACTTTTTTAATGCACAGTCTTAAACAGCAGGTGCCATTTTCAGGAGACATCTAGTTTGGAACAACGTTTCCTAGCACGCTCAGATATTCAAATATGTTGTCCAAAATTAGATACACTGATGTTTTTGAAATGATACATCCTCTTTAAGTGCGTGCTTTTTATATATATTTAAAAAAAAATACAGAAAAGGTGCATGAACTGTCAGACAGAAACAAGGTGTCACAAGAGCTCATTCACAACTAAACCTGTTTTGATACCTGATAGGCTAAACATTTGAGCCAAAAAATACACCTGACAAGTTCAAAAAAAAAAAAAAAAAAAAATCACAGCAAATAAAATTGTAAATAGTGTCATCCCACACAAGCACTTTGCCCAAAATATCCATCTACCCATGATGCAGCAGGGTTGATTGAGGTCAGGTTCTCATGTCAGACCTCAACACGTTCAGTTCAAGCCTTTATTTACAAATTACAACAAAAATATCTACATGTTGAAAGCTGATACATTGAACCTAAAAACTTGATGCAAGTTATGATAAACCTAAGACATGAAATGTTAAACTTCTCGGGAAAAAAAATCCTCTCCTTTTGAGAGTAGGAGTAGACTGCTTGATACACAACTGTTATCCATGGAAATAGAAAGCGATAGTATACATCACGCACGCTTCAACACAATAGCATGCATGTGCTACACACATACACACACACACACACACACACACACACACACACACACTCATGCACCCAAACATCCACACATGAGCTTCATTCATTTACAGTAATATAAAACTCACCGAGTGCTTGCTGTACACACTTGATGCTTTGTTACAGCATAACGTGACAACATACACAGATATAAGGTTAAATGCATAAACCGAAGTCACCAGCGTGTATACCATTTGCAGTGAAACAAGCAATATTTTCATTCACATAGACAGATAAATCCACTTGTTTCCACATTCAGAATCTTTATGCAATTTTCCAACCCCATCAGTTTAGCTTGGAAGTGCTACCATTAACAGTAAGTCTCATTCTAATTGTCCATACAATTATGCAAGTCTGCTTCCTGTTGGCAGTTACCTGGTGAGTTTGTTGGCAGTAGTTTAATGCTGCTGAAGCAGCGCTCTCTCCTCAAGGTGAATGGATTAAGAGAACATCTGAAATGGAGGTGTGAGACATGAAGCCCATGCCTTTCATGATGCCAATCTCAGCATTGAACTTAGGTTTCCTGCACTTTTTTTGTCTTATATCTGAATCCACATACTTTCCCTTGGTCAAATTCCTTCAGTATGTGAACGCTATGACTCTGTTAGTCAGTGTTTGTATTAGTTGATGATAGCTGGGCAATGTGATTGTCAACAAGGCCATAACACACTATAGCTAAAACGCCTTCCTCATAACTCATACCATTGTCAGTAAGTTGACAAATGTATACTTCTCTCCTCTTGTGGATAAACCCTAGCACTCAATAAGGCTGTCTGAGGCCAATGAGCCATACACAGAGATTTCACAAACTGTTTCAAAGAATATCTTCATCCAATTTGTCCTTAGTTTTAATGTGCCCAGATGAATGCATCTGAAAACCTCAACAGAATCATGGAAGTTTCAATGTTATGTATACCAACACAACCTTTAATAACTACTCATGTAGTGTGGTGCTCCCTGTTTTACTCAAAACTACACTAATCTAAGTCCGTTATTATATGAAAAAGGATGTAGCTCCATGGATATAAGTCACTGTTCTCCACAAAGGCACTAGAAACCGTGCTGAGAGGTTCTGTAACACCAACGTCAAAATGTTCAGAATCTGTGGTGTGTCCACTAATCCTGCGACGGTGCATTTTTCATACATATTCTTTCCATCTCTGTCAGAATACATGGCATATAGGTGAAAATGCTGGAAACATTTTTGTGTTAACAGTTTGGTTCTGGAAGAAGTGACAACACTTTGATCACTTGTAGGCTTGCACAGTGGCCAAGATTTGGGGTGGAAGCACTTGACAATCAACGCTTGATCAATCACACCTTCATTAGTGTTCTGTTAGTGTTCAGTAACAAGAAGCATATGCTCTGCGTAAAGGAACAGATCAGGAAAGAAAAGCAAAAAAAAAATTCAAACAAAAAATCAGCTTAAGAAACTGTGAGGGTAAAAACAGGGTGTGGCTCAGTGTGGGAGTTCTGGCTGGTGTAACAAGTGACCAAATGCTGAATTCAAAGTGTTTTTTGCCAGGTTTCCAGTAACTACAAATGGATGTCCCTGACCTTAAATAATCATATATCTTTCTCTTTACTCTATTACATATGTACAAATTGTTTGTCTCAAAAAGACATATGCTAGCTTCTACTTTGACAGCGTTCCCCATAAAGACAAGGCTGTCATTTTTCTTCTATATGTCATACACCATATAACACTTTGTGACGACTGGAAAAAATGTAACCACTAGGAGGCATAACCAGCTGCGATTAGGTGTGCGTCACAGTCTAAACACGCAGCTCACCTCTGCAACAAAGGGCATGAGTTGCAACTCTGAGAATAATCAAATGCTTAGTAGAATGAACAATATTCTTCATGCAGATGTGAATGAATTGGTTTCTGATTAAATGCATATTTGCCTTCCTGTGGGTCATGTTTACTCATAAAATATATATTTGGATAGATTATGTTAAGTACAGAAATGTTTGCTAAGGAGATCAAATGGCACTAACACACACACTTTGCCACACCACCACTCAGTGTGAGTGTTAAACTTGCTGGTACATTCCTTCTGCTTTTCTGTATTGCTTCCTCTCTCCTTCCCTCTTGGTTTCTCAGACACCCGATCCCTCATCTCATGCCTTGTTTTGATAGTCATGTGGGATGTGTCTTTGTCTTGACTGTTAATGTGTCGATCAGAGGAGGTGGTCACAGTGTGACAGGGTGGATGACAGGGGTTGGGGTGGTCTAGATGGATAGTGTGGAGATGAAGGCGTGTCAGCAGTCTTGGTGAAAGGTAGCCATGGCGATGACCACCGAAGTGACAGCCACCATGGTAACACAGGAGTCCACAATGACTGTCACCTGAGCAATTGTCACCACAGAGATGTCCCAATGGTCACATTTGCCAGGGTGACAATGAGTGGCCATAGCAAACATTGCAGCCAGGCCATGGCCCTTTGTTAGACAAAGGAGTTCATGGCGTTGACAGGTGACGGGGCCTCTGAACTCTCATTGCCTTCGTGTGTGTCTTTCTCTTTCTTGCCGCTGTACTGGCCGATGAAGGACCCATCCTCATTGAACTGTCCATCCCCTCCCTCTCCATAGTCCACCAGGCTGTCATCACTCTCATCACGACGCACCGTACCGTTGGACGGCGTCCGGCTACCTTTCAGCGGCTTGTGGTCCTCTGTGTCACTATAAGGGAGGAGATGTTTAGAAGACGAACAAGAGATAGTGAATTTAATTTGTTGGAGTACTTTGGCAGCAGTCAGAAACCCTTGTGCTACATGTGACAAGCTCTTTTCCAAGTATTAGCATCTTAAGTGAAGGTGAGCCTTTCCACTGCACAACAGAGCAGTACAGAGTCTTTTATTCTGCATTTCATTTCAAGCGCAGATGCATTATAAAATACACAAAGGTGGCAGCCTGTGGACCAGGCAGAAACGCATGCTTATTTCAGTTGAAGAGCACCTTTACAAAACACAGCAGGTGGTAGATCTTTTGCAATGTTCTGCATTTGTACAGTGGATCAGCAAGAACTGGTTAGTGCTGTGGTGGTATAGAGCCTGGTAGCCTGGGACCCAGGGTTAGTGACATCTGCTTTTTCCTTTAATACGTGCTGTTCAGTCTGTATGTATTGTATGATCTTATTTCAGAAACGTACAATCAATGCGTTTTCATTTCACATGCATTGATCAAAATGCATTTTTCCAAAGACAATGTCTTATTTTGTAACTGGATGTCTGCTTTTATGTTTTGTTTTTTTTATTCTCATCTAAAAATTATCTACGGTATTTATTTCTATGCAAGCCCTGCAGGAACAAAAAGTACTTTCAAGCCTGATGCATCCGTGTTTAAATGAGGAATATGAAAAAAGCCAGAGAGGGAGTGGAAGCAGTACATTGTTACATATTAGTGTTAATGTTGGGATGGTTTGAACTATATTGCAGTGGTAAGTATGATGATATAGCAAGTCGGATTAAATGATATGCTTTATCCACCTCCACCTCTTGGGTTAGAAACATAGTGAACATAAACCTACAGCCAGCCTGGAATATGTAGATGTTTATAGAATATAGGTTATGTGAATTACATGCTGGTTTTACCACATCGTGCCTTACCTCTCCATAGACCTAAACCCCCGAAAAAACAAAGATACAAATGGAAGGACACATGAAAAGCAGTTCATGAGCCACAATGATTGATTTCTAAGCTTTTCATAGGCACAGACAATGGTTTCCCAGTTTTATAACACAAAACATGCACATGGAAACATTCAGAGCACAATGATTTTCACATCATGTTGAAAAAAAAATGGTGATGTTTAACTATTAAGCTGATAAATTCCTTTAGGTTTCTAATATTTGTGAAAAAGGGGTTAAAATGGAATTAATGACATTTATTTCTCACCCATTTTGACAAAAATTAGCTTCAATTTGTGACAAAAGTTAAGATTTGTTAAAATGGACATATTTTGTACTCGGCAGTGCTTTGATTAGATGGCCAGTTTAGAGGTGAGTTGGACATTAGAAGGGTCAACACAGAATAGTGTGGATTTTGTCTTGCCTCTACGGAGTGTTTGATAAGGGAGTCTGGTGGGGAGTTTGTCTCTGCATCCTGGTAAAATGTTCTACACATACAGTACAAACAGCTGAATTAGGAAATGGGTGGAGAGAAAAATATGGCAAATCTGTCCTGTCTGAGACACATGAAACTGGTTTTCTCTCCCTCACCTGTATTCCCCAAATGTCCCATCGTCCTCCTTCATGGGCTGAATCTCTGGGTCTTGATGAGCATCTTCTTTTTCTTTCACTGTAAATTAAAAGAACAGTCAGTTTTCTTTTAAGTCCTGATCATACAGTAACAATTTCCTAACATTTGTCATTTTGTATTTCATATGATGTGTATAATCTGAAACCAAGATAAACTGTGCTGCCACCATCTGTCATAGGTCAGGACAAGAGTCAGGAAAACTGAGAGTGACAAGCTACCATTTTACATTAGCTTGCTGGTCGTTCATTTCCAGTGAAATGCGAACCATGATATGAGTATAGAGACCGACGATTAATCAGGCCGATTACAGGCCGATATATTATATATCACCGATTAATCCGATTAAACCGATTTTACTCTATTTTAATTGATTATTATTTATGTTTTAATTGTAATTGTGTGTTTTTTTAACCTGTCTCTTTTCCATTTTTGTAAAGCACTGTGAATTGCCCTGT
>JAPTGW010000005.1:26018243-26030770 GCA_029814545.1 Apogonichthyoides opercularis
AATAAAATAAAAAATTGTAATTAAATGGCTTTTATAGCGTTTTGGAAAAGAGCTCTTCAAATATATAAATGTAGGAATATAATTAGACATATGTACTATGGATGATTATAGATTTACTACTTGTAGTTCTCTATTCTCTTCTATTTAGATGTGTATATTATTCACTGTTTTTCTTTTTATACTATACACTATATTAAGATGTAAACAAAATCTTGTTGCACTGTACTGCTTGTGTTCTGCAATGATAATAAACCAGATTCTATTCTATTCTATTCTATTGATATGTATAATGTCTATAAATAGACACATGTCATGAAATATTGCACAAATTATTTACTTTACAACTGATCCAAATTTACAACTGCTACAGAGAAAACGTAACACTTGGACATGTCCATGAGTACCAGACTTCAGCCAGTCATTAATTGAAAATATTTTTCATCCAAGTGTTAAAAACAAATCGTCATATTTATAATGATCTTACTTTGTCTGATTAGTTTGGAATCTTTGGTTGTATGCTCTAAATGGTTAATGCAATATTTTTGTTAAACTTGAATTAAAGGTGAACGTCCACACTTCAGTCACACTTTAATTGTTTCCTTTCACATGCACTGTAGTGGTGTACAGAGGTAAAGGTACAAAATGTGTATCTGTGTCCAATTACTTACGGACCTTGACTGAACATATACAGTAGTGCAGTATGTAGTACATATATATTGTCAAAAACATACATGACACTGACATATAAAATATGTACGATGTGTTCAACACTAACACTAACTTGTTCATATCAGCCATGATTTTTCTTGTATGCATTGCTTACAGAGTTGCAGACTTTTGCCTCATTTGCTTACGACTATTTGTCAGGTGGTTCATATAACAACATGCCTGCTTTTCTACAGATCCTATGTGACCAATGGAAAAAGTTATAATCTGGTAGCTTTCATAGAAGAAAACTCATGCGGTCAAAAAATGCAAATAGAAATCATTTCTTTTGAAATGCAGATGGAGCAGCTTTGCACAGTTTTCAGATTTTTTCCCCAGTCACTGTCATTGATGTGTGGAGTGAATAGAGTAACCATACTTACGTCAGTGTGTGGTTGAAAGAAAAAAAAAATAGGTAGGCTACAACTTCTTAAAAGTACAATTAATGTCTCATTTCATTATTGGACTCTGTACCTTTGAGAAACAGCATGGCAAGTAAATGAATAGACAGTAATGGTATTATTTCTGGTTACCATTGGTTCTTACGACAGGGTTTGATGCTGCTCTGCTTCTAACCATTTCTGTTCTCTTATCTAAATGTCAGAGCTTTAATGGCATCTCAGGCTGCATTTGTGGAAGTATAAAACCAGCCCCTAATAATAACCCTTCAGTGGAAAATATCATTGTGCAGGATTTTTTCCACTGTTGGCTCCAGCATCCTTTTTTCAGTTACCACCTCCAAAGTAACATTTGCAAGACCAGGATGAGTGATTTTTACCTAATGTGTGTAGGGTTAAAATGCATTATTTGCACAGCAGGTTGGACAGCACAATATACAGAGTACAGTAAAATGTATACTATGGTGGTTTACTGTGGTCTAATGTAGGATTCAAGATTCAACACTTTATTACCATGTTGACATAGTTTATTGGAATTTGTTGCAGTAAACACTCCCTTTACAACATACAGCAAATAAATAAAAATACAACCAACCAATAAAATAGAGTAAAATCCAGACAATAGGTTAAAATCCAAGCATAAAGGAAATAAATAATAAAACAATAATAAAAACACCTGTATTGAACATGAAACAAATTGCAGCACCAATTTAAAATGTGAAAGACTGAATAAGTTGGACAGATTGTAAGAATGTGGACTTTGAGGAGGGGTCCTTTAAAATATTAAGGACAAATGACAGAATGCTCCCAACAGCTGCCCAATAAAACTTTATAGAACACACTTTTGGGTTGGGTTTTTTTTTGTTTTTTTGCTTTCTTAAAAAAGAACAGTCTGTGGTGAGCTTTCTTTAAAATGGAGCTGGTGTTATCCCTCCATTTCAGGGTAGATGAGATGTGAACTCCCAGAAATCTCAGTGTCCAGTTACTACAGTGGTCAAGCCAGCCCTGATTCTCCTCTGCATAGTCAAGTCAGTCCCTAGTGTTTCTCATGTGCACTATTTATTTGATAATTATGGTAAGTTCATTTGGATAAAATGGATTTAAGGCTATTTTTAACATGAAATAAAATCTTTTTCCTCCATAAGTATTTCACGACTCTGGTATTTTTGGTATTAGTACTTAAAATACTATTAGCACAAACACTATGAACTACTTTTACTGTGTACTTTTGCAGTAATCATTCCTCAAAATCCCTTCCAGGCTGCAAGTGTTTTCGTCTGAAATAATGTTAAAGACTAAATTCAATGATGAATAAAATAAATGTTTCCAATAAGTACCTCATTAATTTGGAATTTTTAGTATTAGTACTTTATATACTATTAGCACAGACACTATGAACTACTTTTACTGTGTACTTTTGCAGTAATCATATTCCAAAATCCCTTCCAGGCTAAACTGTTTTCATCTGAAATAGTGTTAAAGACTAAATTCAATGATGAATAAAATAAATGTTTCCAATAAGTACCTCATTAATTTGGTATTTTTGGTATTAGTAGTTTATATATTATTAGCACAGACACTGTGAACTACTTTAACTGTGTACTTTTGGAGTAATCATACTCCAGAATCCCTTCCAGGCTAAAGTGTTTTCATCTGAAATAGTGGTGAAGACTAAATTCAATGATGGATAAAATAAACGTTTCCAATGAGTACCTCATGAATTAGGTATTTTTGGTGTTAGTACTTCATATACTATTAGCACAACCACTATGAACCATTTTTACTGTGTACTTTTGGAGTAATCATATTCCAAAATCCCTTCCAGGCTGCAAAAGTGTTTTGTCTGAAATAGTGTTTAAGACTAAATTCAATGATGAATAAAATACATTTTTCAAATAAGTACCTTATCGATTTTAGCATATTTGGTTTTAGTAATTCATATAGTATTAGCACAGACACTATGAACTCCTTTTAGAAACACACTTATTAGACTACAGTGAGAACAAGAGTGGAGCTAGAACACACCCTTGTGGAGCTCCTGTGCTGATGGTTAATGGTTTTAATGTTTTGTTGTTACACTTAACCAGTCCAGTGATTTCCCAACTCTCACATGAGTGTCATACAGTCTGGATGGTACAACAATAATAAAGCCTTAACTAAAATAAAGAAAAAGAACTAAATAATAGACAGGACCCTCTAGATGCTGCAGAATGGAATGAGAGAATGTACCATCACAAAATGTATATTATATTCAGTGTGGATTTTACATATTTTCACATTTAGTTTAGTCTATACTTTATACTGTGAAAGTGTACATGCGCGCTTATTCTTTGAAGGTGGCATTTTTAGTCACTGGCCAATGAACAGCTGCATGACTGCCATCTCCAGTCAAGTCTTTGGCTTTCTCTCCTCACGCCCATCACAGCGCCAATGCTTGGTAATTGTGCCAAAGAACAAGTAAATCACATGTTGTTTGTTCCACAAGGATATAACAAACATTTCAGTGTCTGATCCTAAATTGAGTCGTGAAGTTACCCGCTACCTGCGCTCAAATGGATACCAGCAGCAGCAACAGCTCTGAGAAGGTAACGCATGTGGATGAAGAAGTGTATGGACGCTTTGCGCTCATCCGTGCTGGAGTTTTAGGACTGGTGTTTGTTCTCGCAACAAGTGGCAATGTTTTCTTTTTGTTCACACTTTGGAGGAGGCGAAAAAGAAGTACGAGAACCCATCTGTTTCTCTTCCATCTGTGTTTGGCAGATCTGGTGGTCGCCTTTTTCCAAGTCCTACCGCAGTTATCCATTGAAATTACGCACAGGTTCAGAGGCACTGATTTCTTGTGCCGGTCTGTAAAATACCTGCAGGTGGTTGGAATGTTTGCCTCCACATATATGATAGTCGCCATGACCATAGACCGGTACCATGCTGTTTGCAAACCGATGGTTTCCTTCTTGAAGGGCTCATTTAGGAGATACTACAGTATAGGCGCAGCGTGGATGATCTCCCTCGCGTTCAGCTCACCTCAGCTCTTCATCTTCTCTCTCCAGGAGGTCGAGGAAAACCAGTTCGACTGCTGGGCTTCATTCATAGAACCATGGGGGAGCAGGATCTACATCACCTGGATCACTCTGTCTGTGTTTGCTCTGCCTGCTGCTGTTTTACTCTATTGTCAAATGAGAATATGCACAACAATCTACTTCAACATGAAGAAAAAAGCGCTGCAGGGAGGACGCGCACTGCGCACAGGTACGAAGGGGGTGTCCAACGCCATGCTGAAGACTGTGAAAATGACATTTGTCATTATAATGGCATACACAGTGTGCTGGAGTCCGTTTTTTGTTGTCCAGTTGTGGTCTGCATGGAGTCCAAGCAGTGCACCAACAAAAGGTTTGTATCTGGGCAACAGTGGCCAAAAAATATTTAGAGGGATTCTGTCAGACTATATGAGTGATTGCTGGTACTTTCAATTTCCTCTCTATCAGAGTTTCAGTTTGTTTACGCCTCGCTCTTTCTCTCTGGCAGGTCCAGTTTTTGTCATCATCATGTTACTGGCCAGTCTCAACAGCTGCACCAACCCTTGGATATACATTTACTACAGCTAAACATTTCCAGACTGTTCCAGCTATACATTTACATGGATTGGACATATTAGATACAAGCCAGGGTCTGATCTGAAGATCTGGATGGATTACACCCAGACAAAAAAACAAACAAACAAACAAACAAACAAACAAAAATCTATGGGGTTAAAACATGTTGTTGGAACAACAGGACTTAAAATATGTTCTACCTTTTCATGACAGTAGGAAGTATTTGTCAAATGTTAAATATTACCTTTGTATTTGTGTTCTGACAAATAAAATTACCACCAAGTGCTAGAGGGAAATATCAACATGTATGTACAGTACATGATTGTATTACAGTGCTGTCTTTCATGTTATGCCGGGACCATGCAAGATGAAAGCTCTGACAGAGTGAATGCCATTAAAACAACGCATGCAGGGGTTTAAACGCTATTGTAAAAAAAAATAAAAAATGTAATGTACTGGTACACCACATAATCATTGTGTATTTGTCCTGCAACTGATGGAAACTGACACATTAGCTGACTGCCTCTTTCTGCTTTGCTATTTATGTGACAGAAAATATGAAATATTCAGTCTAATAAATGAAATATACTTAACTGCTACACCCTTTTCAGTGTGGATAGAAGAAAGGGAACTTCTACCAGTCCAATTACAAATCAACATTCATGCATCATTTCTTCACCTGAATGAAGAACCTAAGGATCACACAGAGTCAGTCAACAGCTTTTCATTTCCATCTTCATGTTAATTATTGATAGTTCGTGTATATGTATATGATTTAAATGATTTATTAACTATTTTATTATTTTAGATCTGTCTTTATTGGTTATGGATATTATGTTGCACAATTGCAAATAAGGATCAGTGTTATTACTCCACTATAGAAATGCAATTATCCACAAGGATTTGAAACTTGCCAAGAAATCTCAGTGCATTAGTCCATTGATGTTTATTTTCAAACAAGGATGCAAAACAACAGGAGAGGGCTACGTGAATTTCATTTAATTACTTGTCTCAACCCCACTCAATATCCCTCTCAGATGTAGAAGAGCTTTGCCAGAGAAATGCTTCCCTCTAAGGTTTTCATGTACAGCATCAGTGAAATTAGCCCGAACAAAACCCCTTCAGATTGGCAATCATTTTCTTATTAACACCAATTTCAACCTCTCTCCTGCTTCTTACTCACACACCACTGGTGATGAAAACTAAAGTACAACAAATTATAGAGCATTGTTGTTACCCTCTCGAGCAGATGTCAACATTGTAGACGTGCGCTTCATTTTTAGCTTTGCCTTTATGTATTGGTCTGATGTCACAGTAAAAGCTCAGCACTACTTTTGATGCAACCACTAAAATACTAATTAGCAAGTATATATGCAGCTGTATCCAGAAATGCTAAATCTGCACATGAAGAATTAGTCAGTCTATCAATATCCAGTTCATTAACATGTTTCCTATTGTATTTCCAGACTCTGGGATATTCTGTTTTCAGAAAATAAAATGTACATGATGACTAACATCCTTACACATCCTTACACTGCACCATAAACTCTAACCAGACATGCAGCATTGACTGTTGTAACCCATCTCTTCAGCTCCTTGTAGGATTATCATCTCACTTTGCAAAAATATTATCATTACTTTTATGTAATTATGTTCTAAAAGACAGAATCTGCTAGTGAATCATGTTGTTAGTGATATGAATGTAAGACAAAAAACAATTGATGGGGACAGAAAGGCCACAAAAAACACCTAAGATGCACATAGGTTGAGCATTTTATCAATGTATAATTATGCCTTGAATTTTCAGGTGACTGCACACTCTGAGGGGCAGGGACTGACAATCAAGCACTTCACAAAAACAACTGAGCCTCCACATCTGTGACATAATGGCCTCTGATTCTAGTATGCTGCAGATTAGATTTTTCTTCAGCGGAGAAAATGCAACAGTATTGCAAGGAATAATTCAACCAATTTCATATCTATGAAGTGTGTTAACACTAAAGCTTCAGACAGGATTCCATGCAGCATGAGTTGATGCATAGCCTAACAAATCAGTGGCGTGTTGGTTTATCTGAAACCTTTCAGCCAGTGTGAATCATCCATTTAAATCTTCTTCCTTTAAATACCTTTCAGGCTAATTGACATACACAAGAAATAATATATAAGGATAATGCATTGAGCACACATGAGATGCAATCACATAAAAACTACTGCAACATTAATAGAACTTGTGTGTTTCTAATGCAAAGTAAAAAGAATATGTGACTGCTGTGCAATGGTCATATAGCACCCCCATGTGGACATAAGCAGAAATAATGTTGTTACTTCCTCCCAAAAAGGAAAAAATGTCCCAACCCACTTTGGGCCACAAAATATGCTTTGCAGTTCTGTATGTCTGTACTATTAAGGACTATGTGTAGAAGTGACACAGCGGAAAGAGGTAGAAATTAAAATACATGCGCAGCAACCATCTCATTTCAAAGTCCATAGCTTGTAAATGCTTAGAAAATCAGAGCAACACAGATGACACATAATCTTTTAAAATGTTCTGCTTCTCTTTAAAGACAGCACCATCCCGTTTCAGAAGGGCTATCTCTGTCTCCAAAGCATGGATTTTGGCAACAGTGCACTCCTCCCTGTGATCCAGTTCCAAAATCTTTGAATGCAAACTCAAGATTTTATTCCACAGTTGCTCTTTGCTCATATCACTTCTGCAGTATGAGTGCTCATAAACAGAAATATTCTCTCCTTCACTCGATCGTCTCTCTTCCATAAAGGAGCTTAAAGTTTTTTCCTTTAAAGATTCCACTGGGACAAAGCTGAAAGTTTGACCCTCAGCTGCCTGGAAGGCAGCTGCACTCACCTTTACCTCCTCAAAAGAGCCCAGAGATTCACAGCAGAGCACAGTCACAGTTGAGTCAGCATGCCTGTCAGAATGAAGCTCATGACATTGGGTCAATGCAAGGCAGGATGCTGTCGGCACTGTATCACCTGGCACCTCACTCTTGGCAGTCTGAGGCTTTGGGATATTTGAATGACAAGTGACAACAGAGTTTGGGGCCAGAGGAAGTTCAAGTCCCTCTCCATGAATGGCTTCTGTCTTTTCTTTAGGTTCAGCAACAAGGTTGTGTATTACCATGTTTGAGCTGACCTTTTTGCATGTTCTGCTCAAAATGAGTGGGTTCTTCCTGCGAGAGCACTCAGATAGAGTTGAGTCAGTTTCTGAGTCTAACAAACCAGGTCTGGCCTTGGAGCTTCTTTTGATGTTGGATGATTTTTTATCAATATCCTGAAAGAAGAAAATGATTTGTCAAAGTAATTTGCAAGCATGGTAAAAATATTGTATCAAGCTCTATGTCGATAATAGATTTAGAACAAATAAAGCCATAAATCATATGCATTGCAATGTAATTAAGACTGTTTGTAAGTGGTGAAATACAGACACTGTACATGTTGAAAGCAGAGCACTGCTGTACTTACATCTTCAACTGGGGGAAAAATGGTAGGGATAGCTGTATTTTTCAGATAACGAATACCCCAACGAACATCAAAGCAGTCTTCTGTGAAGTGCTCACTACACAGAAACTGGTGCCGGCTTGGGGTCCACTCCTCTCGGTTCATGTTGTCCACCCATTTTTGAAGTCTGGGTTTGTCTTGCAGGGGGAACCTTTGGAAAACAGTGAGGGAAGTGGAACAACAAAATTTCATCAGATATCATGAACAGTTCCAGTAAAGCATTAATATTGAATACAAGGTTCTTTTCAATGCCATCACTCCAGTGCATTACCTCCAACACACAATAACTTAAATATCAAGGCTATCAGTCAAACAGAAGTAAATATTTCAACATTGTAACATACGGATAGAAGCTAATTCTCTTGTTCTCTTGTCTTGAAGCATGTACCCCGCGGTTTCTGCAACCTTTAACAGCACAGTACCGTGGCATATTTACAGTGTAACTACATGAAAATGCTTCGTGGTGACACGTTTTGAGGAAAAATGTTTGCAAATAAAGGGCACTGAGTCTATTACTTCCGGATTGTTGCACTCACAACGGATGTGACATCAGTTAAAGGATAGACGTCGGCAGCAAGATAGATAACCCCTGTATTTTTCTTTGATTTTCTCTGCAATTAATTTATTGCATTACCATTTTTCAAAACATTTTTGTTTTCCATCTGTGCGTGTGTCATTTGTGGTGTTTTACATAGAGATGTGTGTATGTGTGTGTCATCGCTTATATTATTAATTCATCAATACACTACCAAGATAGTTCACCTACTGCCTGTGACTGCACACGACAGCTGAGCGAAATTAATAACAGCACACGTCAATATCTCTCTCAAGGAGTCATCGAAGACGTTATGTAAAATCATGACAATACAGAACGTACACATATAAAAACGATATTGCTTCCGCAGGGATAAAAACATGCAATCATCTCATTCAGAGAAGGCGTGGCGACAGTCCCCATTCTCCACGTGCGCTCTGTTTCCACCAATCACAGCCGCCTGAGTCACTGTGTGAAGAAACTGACCAATGGCGTTGCGAGTCGTGGTGTTACAGCTTAGGAATGCGGTTCGTCAACAATTATTAGCTTTCGCTTCAGATCAGCTGGGGCATTTGGCGGCGGATAGAGGTGTCATCGGGGTGTTTGTCACTTCATCTCCAGGTAAGGACACTTTTACACCTTGAAATTATACGGTGACAACCTTTAAGTTAGAGCGTACAGCAAAACAAGAAGGTGGTGTTTATTTCTAGGGCAGAAAGTCTCCACCTCTTACTAAAACAGTGAGTTGGCGATGTCATAAACTAGCAATGAGACTGTTTCTGTTAAAGCTAGGGTTAGTTACTAGTTAATAAACAGTATTACCGGTGTCATATCAAATATTATCTATCTGTCTATTCTTCAACTCGTTAGTAAGCGTTGCTTTGTGTTAGAGGTGTGTAAAACGTCGCTAACTGAGTTGTTAAACTGTTCTCGTTTCAGTCGCAGAGGTGTCAAAACCAGCAGTATGGCCACAACCCAGTCTGTTCTACTGTTAGCGGTGCATATCCTTCTGGTGTCAGAGTTCATCTTAGCAAAGAGAGATTACTACGACATCCTGGGGGTACCGAAAGACGCCTCTGACCGCCAGATCAAAAAAGCTTTCCACAGACTGGCCCTGAAGTACCATCCTGACAGAAACAAGCACCCAGACGCCGAGGCCAAGTTCAGAGAAATAGCAGAGGGTGAGTCATTTTATCAGTCTTTAAGATGTTCCTGCACAACTGTGCTTTGACACCTGGTGCTCTCCTATTGTCACAGCAGGCAATTGGGCTTTTACAGCATGATAAAACAGGTGTCACTGAAAACACTGATGATTGTTCCAATTGTCCCAGGAAGCACAGACATAATGGTAAATCAGTTTTTTAGATACTCCTAGATAATGTCAGAGTGGTAAAGGTTTGTATTAACTTTTCATTTATTTGAATGATTGATTCTGGCCATTACACAAGTCACAAGTGTAAGACAACTAAATGCAGACTGCATCTGCCCACAAGTGCAAAGCAGTCTGATATTATGATATAAATATGCAGAGGTAGAATTAACTTTGGTTATGGGATGCTACATACTTTAGTATTTACAGAATATGAATATGTGCAATATGAAGGAGCAAATAACTGCAGGGTTTAATGCAAGCAGATAAAAATAATACTTAATAGTGCGATGAATGTCAATACAGTATTGGATTTTGGCAAACCCTTTGGTAGCTAAAAAAAAAAATATGGTAGTGATGGTTTAAGTTTCAAATAGTCATGATTTTAAGCTTGAGTGCCAAAATACAGTACATTTTTGTCAAGTAAGATAACTCTAAGTAATAACTTACACTTCGTAGAATTAACCTTAAGGTTATAAGTGTACAATTATTTGAGGAATCCTATTCAAAATGGGACTGATTCTTTACCTCTTACCTACACTTAAGATGACAAATTTTATTGAATGTATGTCTGTTTCTTTCAGCATATGAGACCTTATCCGATAATAAGAGGCGGCAGGAGTATGACCAGTTTGGACACCAAGCATCACCAGGGGAGGGCTATAGAGGAGGAGGGGGTGGCAATGCTAACTACAACTTCAAGCAGCACTTCCAGTCCTTCAACTTCAACTTTGATGACATTTTCAAAGACTCTGAGCCTTTTGGTCAACACCACCACCAGCATCACTTCCACACCCACTCCCATTCAAATTCCCAAGCCCACCAAAAGCGAGACTTTAACAGCCACTTCCAGGCCCACCAAGAGGCTATGAATAGACATAGGAGACAGTTTCAGCAGGGATCATTTGGTGGAGGACTCTTTGATGACATGTTTGAGGACTTGGAGAAGATGTTCACTTTTAACACGTACAACACCAGAACTGAAAACAGATTTCAGAATTCAGGAAAGCAGCACTGCAGGACAGTGACCCAACGTAGGGGGAACATGGTGACCACCTTCACCGACTGCTCCTGAGTGGAAGGCAGCGTTGCTCTTCATAGGGATCCAATAAGGACACTGCCGGGTTTAAGTTGTGGTTTTGAAATTGAATGCTAATTTATCACTTAGTAATACAGAATGTGGTTTCGTTTTGCTTTCGGTATTTGTATGCTATATCCTTCAGGAACAAACATGATCCAAGTTGGCCTGAAATGGCTGCTTTGAAGCAATAACTCCGAGGAAACAGTACAGTAATGAGAGGTATGTTTATAAAGATACCTCTTCATTAATCAGCTTTCCAGATTCATATGTTTACTTGTATCAGTGACAACCATATACCTTTTGAGGGTACAGTCTCAGGTATGGCCCAGGTTTAACCGATAAGTCAGCCTTAACTTGTTGCTTAATAGAGGTAAAGCAGTAAAAGAAGTCATCTATTTAGGCCATACGTTTTGTGCTCTCTATACATTGCTCGTATGCCGTGCTCATCTGACCTTGGTTTTAGGTCATTAACTTAAAGACTAGCAAACATAAATACCTAATACTGCTACAATTTTTTATTTTATTTTTTTTCCCAGCACTTGTTTTGAAATTTTGCTGTGAAAATGGAGCTTCACATGCAGCGCTGTGTGCAAGTTAGCCATTACTGTTACCTCGTCTCAGTTTCTTCCTACAGAGCTGTATCTACCTTCTCAGTCAGGATAGGAAATTAACATCAGTCCCATGGCAAAGTGTGTGTGTGTGTATTCTCTTTCAGCTGATCTCTAACCAGTTGTTTGGCCAGTGTGTCTGAATGGTCTGAGAAGTTATTTTCCTGAACTGATCATAATGTGCAATATTTAGCACCTTTGCTCTTCATGTTGCCTATCTGTCATAGACAGTGCTGTGTAAGTTTCATTGTCTGAAGTCTGCACTTTGTGTGTATGGTGTGTGATTGTGTGTGCATGTTGAGTGCCCTGAATGTTGATTGTTTGCATAATGTATGGAGAATAAATAAAAATATTGCACATTTTTTTTGTTTTTCCCTGTTGAGATTCAATATACAAATGTATTAAGAAACTGGTTTGTTAGTCATACACATGATTAGACATGCAGCGCTGTGGTTAAACCACAGTATAGTCTGGGCATTACTTTAAAAGTGGAAGAGTAGTTCTCAGCAACTTTGTTCTTGAATATCTGTTATGTATTTGTTTTTAGGGTTAAAGAATTATGATTATTATTTTAAATGATAATGCATTTCTGCTTAGAGTAAATAGAGAGAAGAATGAAGTATAGTTAAGGGCCAAGTCCAGATCTGGATCACTGCAGTATTTAGGATATATTCACCAGATGAGCCACTGGAATACACTGATGTTATACTTTTTAAAAACTGAAA
>JAPTGW010000005.1:26085717-26103129 GCA_029814545.1 Apogonichthyoides opercularis
GTTACAGCTATGTTCTGGTTAGCAGGCTCAGCAAAAATACAGTTAGCATGTCTAAGGAGGCTTTTTGTTCCACTTCCATCTCATTTTTCTAGATTCAAAATGATAACTGAGGACTGCTACTCTGCATGGTTCACAGCCTTCTAAATCTGTGTCAATATGCTATAAAAAAAAAGAGTTTTGAAGAAATGAATCCAAACCTCCCACAAGGTTTTTGTCCATGCTTGGTAAAACAATTTAATGTGACCATCACCCAGTGTTTCATAAGAAGCTGGATTTTTCTGAAGTGAAAGAAGAACTTGGGCAAGACTGAAAGTTGGTTAGGCAATAGCTTTTCATTTAGAAGAAACACCTGTCAATTTGTTACACTGCTATTGTGAGCACAGCCTTTCAGTGGTTCTTCAGAAATACATCTTTTAACACTGAGGTAACTAAATGCCAGTCTGAAAGAATATACCTGGTTAAACATAGCACTGAGTAAATATGTTGGAAATATGAGGTTGTGTCTTTAGCTTTGATTAATTCATGACTTAACTTGATTTATTTTTTCTTAACAGTAGTGAATTTATTATTAAAGCTGTTCTGTAAGTGGCTTTCTGGTTAATATACTATTGTTGAATCACATACTGTACATGTAGTGGCTTATATTGCTGGAAGAAACACAAAATATAAAAGAACAGATACTGTAGGTATATAGCTGATAGATTAAATCACCTATTTCATTTGTGTATGTCTAGGTCCACTGTGATTGCTGCTATCCCAAACGATAAAAGTTTCAGGAAGATATTTGACAGAAACAGGAAAAGAGAAGGCATTTGTGCATGAATGATGGGGTTGTCTAGCTCAAACTTCTTTATTTTAGTGATTTACAGTAAATATGTCTAATGACAATAATGAAGTTAGGAAGATGCATCTGATTCCCTAGTGTGACCAGTTAATAACATTTAGCTAACTACATGGAGTACAAAATAAATCAAACAACAATTTATTCATATATTCAACATATACATGAAATAAAGGGATACACTAATACACTGCATTCAATTTTATTCACGGGCACAACTGTCTGTCTTGAAAAGCAAAAATTTGCAAAAGCACTAACAGGTCTTTGGTGTAACATCTGTAAATTAGGAGTTTCAGTTTGCATGCCAGGGAAAACTGTGCAAATAACTGTGCAAATGGAAAGGAAACCTGTGACCTTTCCTCCACCAGAAAGCTAAGACACTGCCTCAACTGTTGGAGCAGGTGCCAGTTGCAGTATTGAGGAGAAAAAAAAAAAAAAGAGAAAGAAAAACGAAGTGTCTGTATCAGAATAGCCACAACAATCCAAAACTTGAGCCGTGATTAGATGCTTATCTCATTTCTGTCCCATGTGTATGGTGGGCATTGATAATTTTCAGCATGTCCTCTTCACACATGCACAGGCTCGTCATTGTCAAGGTTGGCCTCAATGACTGAAGCACCATTACCTCTGAAATCTAATCAGATTCCCTTAAGTGAATAACAAGCGTATCTCCGGAATTTACAGTAGTGAGAACGCTGAAGTGAAACCAGGACAATCCGCTGTCACACAAAGCAGATGTGGTGTGTAGCAGTCCTGGCATCTCTGCTGCTATCCGTAGTGACAAAAATATGTTGATTGGCTAACAACTGGCATCTTGTTTAGCCTGGACAGCTCAAATAAGAGCTCTCAGTCACTACTGACAAGTTGAGTATTGTGATGTGCCTGCCTGTGTCTTAGGTGGATGAGTGGTGAATCAAGACAGCTATAGCTGACGAGGGGAATTTAATGCTGAGTTTCAGTATGAAGGTGCCACAGCTACAAGTCTCTATTCTAAGCAGTGTTGTTGTTGTTATTCTATGTTTTTTATTATTAGGAATTTCAGTTGACACATGCCATCTGTGTTAGAGTACACTTGGTGTTTTAAAAAATGTGAAAAATGGATTCTTCTTGAACATGCCATCACCTCTCACCATTAGGTTATATAATTTTGTGTCTACTGAATGAGCCATGGGACATGCCATTTTCTTTTCCCCCAGACAATAAAAGTCAAGGAAGCGGAAGTCTAAAAAAAAAAAAAAAAAAAAAAGATAAGGACAAGACAGTAAACGACAAATGAGACAGCAATACAATACTAACATTATTACTCAACTGAAAATAGCAAAAGTAGTATTATTTAGTGTTCCAGAAATACTTTACAGGAGATAAACTAATAAGGTAAGTTACAGTGAACAGTGAACACCAGACTGGTAAGTTAATTAGACATTTTAGGTGAGATGTTCCCTCCAGAAATAGCCCAAAACCTACAGTGATAAAGAGCTCAAAATAATTTTATTACAGTTATTCATGGAAGATATGATATCTCTAAACTATCTGCACAGTAGTGAATGAATGAAAAGGCCTGGTTAAAATGGCATTAGAAAAGTTATTTAAAACCCCAACTGAGGAACAAGGGTCAATTGTACTGTCGCAACCCCTGGAGCAGGCAGCAGAGGACACTGGGAGCTGGTCACCGATTGGTCACTGAGACAGAAAAGGGCGGTCCAAATGAATTAGTGATAGACGCTGAAAGGCATATATCCTGCAGTGATCAAACCCTGGGTGATCTGACAGTCCAGTGTTTGAAGTGATTATCATGCTACGCAACATAAAGGCTTACTCCCAGCTTTGGGCCTAATTAGTTCACTTAGGACCCTTTATAAGGCACTGGTAGGGGACTGGAAAGGACAGATACTCACTAAGAAGCCAGCAGGATAGCAGACCAGGATTCTAAAGTTGTCTAGCTGCTACATGAAAACAAACCAACCTGAAGATTATCTGCTTTCTTGAGAATGCCACACTTAACTGACTGCAGTTACTACACAATGAGGGACGCGACCAGAGCTTCAAATGTAAGGAAGTGCAACAGAACTACAGGATTTTGCGACAATTTTTTATTTTTTTTTTGGTGAACTATTGTCTATGTCCTTGTGAAGCTTTCATATCTGGTTTAGGATCCTGATACCCTGCTACATTTTAATATATGCTCTGAGAAGCATAAGCCTCTTTAGAGGAAAAAAATGGGATTAACTGTTTACTAACTGTTTACTAACTAATCTTAAAAGACTTAATTCTAACAACAAACTTATTTCTACAACAGCTCACCTGACCACACATCTCTAAATGTCAGGTTGTCTGTGTGATTTACAAACTGCACTACTACTGTAATTTTGTAAATGTGTTGTTCTTATGTGCGTAATAATGGGAACATTTTGACTAACAGCTATTTCTGTTTTTCCACTGAGATCATCTTTTCTGTGGATAACCCCGGTGCATATGTTGTTAGTCAGCACCATTCCAGTGGTGTGAGAAACAGTGCTTACTGGCACCGATTTTGTGTTCAGTAAATTAAGTCAGAAATGAAACAAATCATGTATGATTTGATTGTGCAGGTACAGAGCCACCTGGAGAACTCCAAGTTCCACCTCCACCAGAGCCAGAATCAGCAGGTTAAGCAGTACCTGACACTTGGCTCCAAGCTGGCCTCCTCGGCCGGGCAGGGCCACACTATGCCACATCCACACACCCCTGGCCAGCCGATGGCCACTGTGCCAATCGTGAGGAACGGACACATGCCTTCTGTCAGCGACAGCAGCAATCCCAACAGCCCTGTTACCCTGCTCAATATGGCCAACCATGACAGTGAGGTGAGTGGATCAAGTTTCTCAATATGTCGGTGGTGGTTCTCATTTGCCCAGGTTATCATTCTTCTTAGTAATTCTTCTTGGTTCAACCGGACTGGTTTAGCTAAACCAGTCCAAGAATTACCAAGAAGGATTTCTCAATATGATTTATGATTTGAATCAATATGGAACTGAAATTGAGCTAACTCACACTTGTGATTGGAAAAGAGTGAAATTACAACAATCTCTCTGAACCACCGATTAGCTCACATACAGATGATCTGTGGGTCATAATTTTTGGTGATTTCACAACTTTCCTGTCAAGAGAATGATTCCATTAAGTGTTTCATATTCATACCCTGTGTAGGAGCATTGGCTAAATTCTTTTGAATCATTTTCTTTGGAGAGATATCATGGCTCATACTTTGTTTGGATGGACAGTTAAACATGATAATATAATGCAACAGCCTCACAAACATTTACTCCTCACTGCATTTGGATCTCAATGCGTAGAAGTTCCAACTAATCATCCAAACAAAGTGATATCATTATTGATCTCCCTCTCTCTCTGTTGTGCTCATCAATAACTTCAGACATACAGTCTCTGATGAGAGGACCCTTTCAAAAGACCAGACTAGTTTGATAACAGATGCACCATTTCCCACCAATGTTCATTACTAGCCTTGATCATGGAGGTGGAGATGTTTTCTGTTATTGGATTAGTGTCTAGAACACTCTGCCCTCTTTCTCATTTTTATTTTGGTGTGAATGTTGAGATTTCAAAAGATCACACTTGGACAGTATTGAACTCCTGCTCTGTCCACGAGTACACTGAAATACTGTTTTCTTTTAGTTTCCAATGGATGAAGTTATTGATGACCTTATTAGTCTTGAATCCGGTTTCAATGATGGAGGCTTGGATTGCATGGAGCCTAACATCATAATGCAAAACAATGTAAGTATAAATCACATTAAGTTTTGCTTTTACAGCTACACATGAACTCTTTTGAAAATGCCACATGCTATCTATAGCATGGAGGTTGTATTGATTTATGCATAATATCCTCTGTTTCCAATCTTACTCTCATTTATGTCAAATTACTTTTGCTTAATTAATGCTCTCTTAAATGTATTGGGGACGCAAATGTAGGATTCTTCTATGAAAACATTTGTGTGCAGGTTGACTAGCTTGGGAAAAGGCAGACCTGTCTAAGTTGGAGGTCAGCTTAAGTCTAGAGATGAGTCAAAGTTCACTGGGGCTTACGCACATTTCCCACATCACTCAAGAAGATCAATAATGAAGATTAAGTTTAAAGAAAGCCAAGTATGATCAGACTTAAACATCTAATAACAATAGGACATGAGTAAACTAAGTTTAAGTAACTGTCCAATTACTATTGGTATGCTCCACAGCCAGGTTGGAATAAAAAGGCCTCTGGCACAAAGGCTCTACTTGTCCATAGCAGCACCTGAATAAAATACGGAGAGAGTCTGTGGGTTGGGATGGTATCTAAAATACTAAATATAAAGAGAGATACACAGACAACAGAGAATACACAGTTAAAGTAACAGAACACAAACAATATTGTGACAAAGAGTGAATGAGAGGAGTGGAAAAAATAAGGCAGGAAAGATGCCACTGAGACAGCATGTACTAAATGTGGAAAGAAGGGCAACAGGAACGAATGAGAGATTTTGTAGGAGAGAGTTACTGAGCCATTGGATTGTACTAATGCATACACTCCCCACGGTCTTGTTCAGAGATGATACCATGCTTAACTGGATCAATTCATCCTAATTAGTCATACAGTACGACGCATCACATCGTTTCGCCATGTCAACACATACAGGAACACAGATGGGAGAGGGATTGAAGTGATTACAATAGGAGTAGTAAGGGAATTGTTACAATCTTTCAGTTTGATAAGCACTTTTGTCCCTCCTCCTCCTCCCCCACCTCCTCTTCTCCCATCTTGGTCAGATAATGAGAAAAAAAATGCACATGCAAACCAAACCAATTGCGAATACTTGAAATGTCTGCAGTTTCTTTGGTTTTGTTTTTTCTTCTCCACATGTAAAAAAAAAAAAGGTTTCCACTCCTTCCCATCTCTTGACATGACATGCAGCCTTATCACATTCACCAGTCTAGTAGTTAGATTTGACACACATGTTGTGGATAAAATTGGCTGTGCGCATCTTGGAATCTGTGGTGGCTTCTGTAGCATTTTCCCATAAATATACAAATGCGAATTAGACACACATGTGTGTCAGCACGCTAAATCTTGACATCCCCCAGCCCGTGAAAAGGCGTCATTATTGCAGAACTGATGCATGCTTTCCCAGACAAGAAGAGACCTATAGGAAAACAGTTTTGTCTCTGTTCAAGCAGTTGACCTAGCTAGCCTTTTCATCTAAAGAGATGCTATTTTCAACACATAGCTCATCTCTGTGTTAGAACAGCTTTCAAGTGAAAGGGTTTTGAAAATGGTGGCAGTAACAAATCGAGGCCTTCTGTCAAGCTTAAACCAAACTGCACAGAGGACTGTACGTCTGGGCTGGAGGTCAGGGTTAAATGAACTAAGGTGGGTGGAGCTAATCTGGCCTGGTTACAGTACAGTTGTTTTATTCTTTATAATGGACTGCTGACACTCGATGGCCACCCGACTGGTGTCCATACCCAACTGTGGAAGACATGGCCACAACAGCTCCCTGTGGGGAGGTCCAAAGCCCAAGGCCTGGGGACTAACAACTGTCTTTTCAGGGGTCTTCATTTACATCTTGTCATTTTATCCAAGACCTACTGTGCTTTTTATAGGCAAACAAAGCCACACAGCAGATAAAAAAACAATTATTTGTGTTGTGGCTTTTGTTCAAATGTTAAAAATGTGGAGAGCTAAGTAGTATGTGACTGATCCGCTCTTTTTTTCTCTCCTTCTCATCTCTCTGCTTAGGTGTCCCTCAGTAGGAGCATGCTGGACGTGTATGGGGGTGAACAAGGTATGAACGCCCCTAATGGTGGAATGAGTCCATCCACATCTAACCACACAAAGCTCACTGTTAAAAGGGAATACACAGGTATGAACTCATACCGTAGCATTGATCAAACCATTAACCAATTACTATGTTATCACATGCTCATATTACTGTAGAGCACAAATTCATACACACATACAATTTCTTCTAAATATTGAAAGTCTGGGTGGGTGGAGAGAAGACGATGGTGCATTACCTAAAAATGGCAGCTTGGCACTTTGTAGTATACGCTGTTCAAGGCTGAAAGTCCAATTAAGTATGTCAGGCAAATCAGAAAAAAAAGTGCAAGTTGTTTCTACTCAATAGAATTTTGTCACAGTGCAAAAAAGAGAGACCTTTTTTTTATTTTATTAATGTCATGCATCAAGCAAGAGGCGTAATTGATTTAGGAAATAGAAAGGATGCCTGAAGAACTCTTCACTCTCAAGGGGCAAATAAGTAAATTGCCATCTGTTTCATTGGAGTGTGGGCAGAGAGGACAATGGGCTGTTACACAGAGTTTAAACTGTCCTGATTGAATCAACAGAGACAAATTGGGAAATCCAATCTAAGGTCCCAATTATGTAATTTAGAAGAATGTGAATACAAAAATGGATGCACTGGCATTTTTGTCTCTCTCAGGCAGATTAGTGAATTTGCTAAACTGTCTTAATTACAGAGTAATACGTTAAAAAAGTGGTTACCATTTTTTCTTTCACAATGAACTGCAGACATGCTGGAGGGCATAAAGTGGACTCTTTCAGTGTGTGTATGTGTGTGTATAAGGAGGTCAAACTTGTGTCTGTGGTCTTGGCTATGCACGGAAGCATCACATTCTGGTTGACCCCAGTACTGAGCTGCCTCAAAACAAATGACTGTGTGTCTCCTGACTAGACCTTTTGTGGTTTTGTGTGTTCATTGTCTTTCAGTTTCTAAATTAGTGTGCATTGCTAATCAATTCGTTTCTGTCTCTGATTTATTTTTTAACAGAACACGACACAAGGGTGATGGCCAAAGAGAGGCAGAAAAAAGACAACCATAATCTGAGTAAGTGTCTACCCCTTTCTTGCAAACCCTGTATGGTTCATCATTTAGCATAGCAGTGAACAGTGCCCTTATCATCCTTTATCGTCTTTTTTTTCTTTCATAGTTGAAAGAAGGCGAAGATACAACATTAACTACAGGATTAAAGAGCTGGGGACACTCATACCAAAGTCCAATGACCCGTAAGTTGCAAAACCTGAAAAAAAAAAATTCTTCTTTTCAATTTATGCCACTGAAACAAATGTAAAAGATTGTCTGGCGGGGAGGCATATTAAATTCTAAGCACAAAGACACTCTAAACGTTGTTCATTGAATTCAAATGAGTACTCAAGCACATTTCAGTCATATTTCAAGGGTGCACTTGAACTTCCATTGTCGTCTTCGCTCCAAGAGCTGTACATCCTCTCACTGGGTCTCGGCAGTTCAGCTCAAAGCATGAATGATGAGGAAAGGGTCAAATGCAAAGAAGCAGGCCACACCATTTGAAACAAAGTTTGAAGCACAATTGGAACATAGAGATGGAATATGGAGCTGAATTGAAATCTGCCAGCCATCTTTTACAATTGAACTTTGCTTCAAATTTAAATGGGGGGTTAGCGTTGTCATCGTGTCATTAACACAGGATAAAAGAGATTATTAGCGCTGATCAGACCAATGTCTCACTCGTGTGGAAAAGGACAATTTTACTATAGCTACCCTTTCCTTTTTTAAAAAAGCAATAATATCTACAAAATAATGACTTGCACTCTAGCACCTTAAGTCCAGTGCTCCATTTTCCCCCTGTCTTCCTACTTAGCTCATTTTCCCTCACCTATTTTTACTCACGGATTAATTTTACCGAACAAGGGGGTGCAAGAATGGACTTTCAGCATAGCTACTTAACTATTCTATTAAAATTCCCATTCAGTGTCCCCATGTAATGTCCAAAGATGAATAATTGCCCCATGTAAATCACCATTTCCTATTCATATCATAAAAAGGAAGAAACCTCTCTGTTAAAACTTTTCCCCTCTTTTTTATTTTTTTTTTTACTGTGGAGGAAGTATATTCTGCCGACATCAGAGGTGTGTGTAAAAGGTTATCTTTTACATTTCTCCCTTCTGCAGCGACATGCGCTGGAACAAAGGCACTATCCTTAAGGCCTCTGTGGAGTACATAAGGTGGCTGCAGAAGGAGCAGCAGCACGCACGAGAGCTCGAGAGCCGTCAGAAGAAGCTGGAGCAAGCTAACAGGAGGCTTCTGCTGAGGATTCAGGTGAAACATACAAGTCTAACTGTGCAGATTTATTATTTCAGACCTGTTTCATTACTACTACAGAAAAGAGCGCACTGTGTCAATTGCAACTGACTTCCTCAGATACCTCACACTTCTGCTAATTTCCACCTCTAAAGTTTTACAACCAAGTTACGTGAACTCATTTACATCTGCTAAGCTTTACAACTCCAAAACCTGATTTAGCCCTCCTGTTGTTTACATGTTACATCCACTAAATCTAATCTGAGGGAGCTCGTGCCCTCTCCCTTTTCTATCAGAGGAAATAAAACAAGCCAGAAATACACGATGAGCACTAACAGAAGACCTGCTTAATGACAACATACATTCACCAGATGGTGCGCACTGAACTGATAAACTTACTGTCAGTGGTGGGGGGGATGGAAAATATGCAGTCATCTTAGAGAATGACCAAACTATCCAGGAAACATCAACCACAACTGATGACACACCAAATAGTTCACCCGACGTCAAAGAACACTTTGATAAGGCCCGGGCCAATGCATAGAGCTGATCTCTTAATCTGTTCTAGGCCAAATGATGTGGGAATGTGTGTCAACACCCAAAACCTAACCTAACCTCAGTATGTGGAGAAACAGGTGTGGCAGTCATTGTTCAGATCTAAATGTAAATCCATTCCTCATTTTCACAACTAGGAATACAAAGGTTATGTAAAAAGAGAGAACAGACTACCCATTCTTAATTCTTGATTTCTTTTATCATATTTTCAAGGAGCTTGAGATCCAAGCACGAGCACATGGTCTTCCAAGCATGGCTTCAGCCCTCGGGACAGTCGAACTCTCCTCCCACCTCCTTAAACAACAGCAGCAACAACAGCAACAGCAGCAACAGCAACTGTCTCCACAAGCTCAGCAGCCCCAGCAGCCACCCCTCTACCAGGAGGACCCCAACAGCGACTACCTCCAGAGAATAGCAGTGGTGGCTACTGTGCCATCCATCTCTGCTTCTGCTGGGCCACAGGACCACATCTCCAACACCGATGGTTGCATCACATTCTCTGACCCACTGTCCCACTTCACAGACTTCTTCAGCGCCACTCTCAAAGAGGAGCACCGGCTGGATGAGATTCTGATAGATGACCCACTTTCGCCGTTTGGAACTGACCCACTCCTGTCAGCCGGTTCACCTGGAGCTGCATCCAAAGACAGCAGTCGCAGGAGCAGCTTTAGCTCTGCCGAGGGTGATGATCTATAATGGGTGCCCTCTCAAGTAACACACTCTTGTAATCTTGAAATGACAAAGAAGCTTTCCTCCTTATTGGTCATAGCTGACCAAGTCTGAACTCTACAAACCCCAAACCTTACACTCTTCAAAGCTAGCAGGGAAAGAGACAGCCACTGACTTCCTTCATCTGCTCTCTTTTTTATGTTAGTATAGATGATCAGTGTGTTTCTCTGCCTCCCGGACAGACGAGAAACAGACTCATGGGAAAAAGGGACACATTTATTGGCCTTAAAATTAATGATGTACATACCAGTTTCTTTTATCTTTTTCTGGGTAGCTATACACTGTAACATATGCAAAGTTATCACTGTAAGCCTGACACAACTGTGCTTTTTTTCAAGTAAAAAACTCAAATACTACTGCTGTACAAAAGGATTTCAAAGCGTTGCAGTTGGACTTGTGTGATGTGCCTTATTCAAACATGACTGGTCTCAGTTTTATTGTAAAAACTTATGAACAAGTTACTGATGTATTTACCGCAATGACTAACATGCCCTTAGTCATGTCTGACTCTGAGTGTTTTTGTATTTATATATGTTTTAATCCATGTATTCATAAAAAAGATATCTATTGTTACCTAACACATTTTGTTTTTTTTATTCTTAGTAGGGGTGGGAAAAATATAATAAACCCCTTTTTTGATAAAAAAAAAAAAGGCTTTGAATTCTTATTATTCACTTCAGATAAGTAATCACTAATGCTATACAATGCCCAAATGACAAAATAGTGGAATTTGTCATGATTTTATGTAAGATGTAAAACCTTTCAATGACCTTTAAACTGTTATGAGTAAAAAGGAAGAGCAACACATTAGGTAACGGTAGAAACACGATGCAAGGTGAACACCAGTAGTGTAAATTCTGTGTAAAGAAAGATTATTTCATTGACCAGAAAGACACTAAAATGACTGAAAAACTTCTGAGAGGGAGGTGAAGGTTTGTCTTATAAGGTGTCTGATTGGCAATGAGTGGCAAAAAGGAAAAGACAGGAGGGAAATTGGATAATAAAGACAAGTGGAGGAGGAGTAATAATACTGATGAGCCCACTGTGAGCTGATGAACCCTTGAGGATGAATAATAGTGCAGAATAAAGACTTGTTCAGCTGTTAACCCAACCAAAGAAAGTTTCTTTTAAAGTAAGCAGAATGAGGAGGCGTGTACTTTCATAACCAAGGACTATAAAGTAGCCTATGTACTGTTAATGAAGTCCACTGTAGTTAGTTTGTTTGACGCACATCAATTCTGGTTTTATTTGTCTAGTTGTGTATGCTGCTGTTAAAAGATCATTCCTCAAGATATACTATTCTAATTTTGAAGTCATGCATTAATAATACAACAAACAGTCTGGTCTAGAGAAACACGCCAATACCTCCCTAATGGGTTTCTCATCAAAGCCCAAAGCTGAATTAACATTTCAGACTTTTATTAGTGTATGGTTCACTGTGATGAAATCGAACACTCCTCACTTGCATCTCCTTTTTAGCCGCAAATAAGACTGAACAAATCAATGATTATGGAATATAACCACTCTAACTACAAAGTGGGGAGTGATGTTTATGCGTAATTGGCCAAAGCTGTTATGGAAGGTAAATATAGATTTCCATTAGGTTGAAAACATGAAGAGAGTCGTCGAAAGACTGAAAATAAATTTCAAAAGACTCAATTAACATTTTGATTTTCCTACATTGCCTTTTTTTTTCTTGTATTACTAAACTTGAGCAAAAAAATTCTTATCTAATTAGTCAAGCACACAAATAGATGAAAGTGTGTGAGATAGAATAATGCAAAGAATGTGGTGATTATTGGCAGACAGAAAGGAAAAAAAATCATATATACAGGGATGCAGAAAAATGATATGGTATGTGCACTCAAGACTCTTTTGAGGCTGCCTCAAGAAACAAAGCATTCTACCCTGAGAAGAAAAGTCAGGTTAAACTTCCTAAGTAATTCATTTCTTTCCATATCAAAGGCGATCATGGACAAAGTTCAAGGCCAGTTATGCATAGGCTTCAAAAGGAAATGTGGTCGGATGAGGCAACGGTGACATCAGAACAAGCGACTTTTTATTTGGAATATCACAGTTCATCAACTTCTGAAACTCACAGGAAGTGATATGAAGTGTCTACACTGGATCGAGAAAACAGCATGGGTGTCCAGTGACACTGTTATGTTGGAGACATTAGCTCCATATGTTAAGAAATGAACATAGATGTAAAACAAATTTGGGACAAATTTGAAGTCCGACAAGACTGTTATTCTGTCACATCCTCCACTCTTTTCCTAAGCTTCCTCATAGAAAACAGACATCTGGTTTGTTGTAACATTTGCCAAATCCTTTACATAATGTAAAACAATCTTTTCATTCAGTTTCAGGATACTTTTGCATGCACAGCAAAATGGTCTTCCCCAATGAATTACCTCACTCCCTAGATAAAAGGATCACTGCTGTGTTATATTTCCAGCAGCAGGTGGCAGCAGTGGGCTGCGTTTTGGAGTCATGGCTTCAGATTGTTAATAAAAAGTAACCAAGTGCAGTAGCGTGGTCCAACAAAGAGCAGTTGCCTTACATGATTTAAGAAAGCCAATGAACTAAAATGGTTCTTCTTCGGCTTTTTTGATGCCATTTACCGTGGAATATAAAAAATACAATAGTTGTTGAACAGTACTTTCACATATGGAATAAATAGCACATGCCAGTATAAGCTTAAGTCTATGGTAGTACCTATACTTCCCAGTATAAACTGACAAATCTGAAGAAGGCAAGTGATGTCGTGAACCTCACAGCAGAGTCGTTCTGTCACCAAAACAACGTTGTCAGACCTCCTGCCACCCACCAACACTGACACCACCACTGAGCAGGAGAAGCTGTCACCTGTGCAGATGCCACAGCTGCCAACGTGCTACAATGCATTCACCTGTCGAGCCTGCCATTGGCAACTCTTAATCACCTCCTGCTGAGGTGACTCACTTTGGAGCACGGCAAACACACCCGCACAAGGCCGCACACACTCACCATCGAGCACACAAACAAGCCTAATCAAATGTGCTTGTGTGCAAACACAAATGTGCACACGCAAGCACAAACACACAAGATATGCATAGTACACACACACATGCACAGGTGTGTATCTGATTGCACCTCGTTGCCACACATCAGCCCCATACGAGGAAGAGAAGGGAAAAAAATAACCACCTAAAAGCCCTCATCAGGATCTGGACTGTGACAAGACTTGTGCACAAATTAGGTGAAATTTGAGTGGGAATAACAATATGACAGCCGGCAGTGAGGCACCAAACATCAAGTGTCATATCTATTTTCAGCCATGACTCAGAGCTGTGTGACAAACAACACCATACTGCTTCTCAATCAGTCAGCCCGTCTACTGGAAATGTGGCAAACTAGGCCCTGGATGAGTTTTCCCTTCAGGAAAAATAAGAAATGATCTGAGGTTGAGGTCGAGTTAAAGGTTAAATTATAAAACTTAGCCAAAATTTAAGTATTACATTTAAAGACTATCAGCTTGAGCAATCAATATTGTCTCGTCTGTGCACTACAGTAATCCATCCCATCATTCTGTAGGGCAATGGCATCCATGCTGCATTTATTAAGGACCACACCCTGACCAGCGCTTGACAAACTCCCACGTCACTAGACTAGCAAGGCCCCACGTGCATTAACGATGGAACACAAGAGAGATGAAAAAATAAAAGTGGCTGCGCCTTCTCAAAATGCTATAAAATTAATGTGATTTCCAGAGTTTTTATGAATCCAGCCAGATGCCAAATACATAACTTCAAACAAATTGACTTCCAATTATTGGTGCGGCGCACCACTTCCAGATGTGCAACAGATGGGGCTGGGGCGACCAAAGGTGTCTCAACCCAGCTCTTTGTGTTATTCTGCAGTAAAACGGCAGTACAGTTGTATGTGTTTTAAATCACCACGGGCTGTGGGCTGGAGGTGAAGGGAAGGACAGGGGGATAGTGGGGGGAAAATGAAAGCACATCATTAGGAAAATGTAAATCTACAGAGCACAGACAGTGGAGCTCCATATGTAGCTTTAATACAGCCTGATATTATGTAAAGGCAGATGCTAGGGCTGAAAGCTGGAGCTGCATCAAGGAGGTAGGGGATTCAGAAATGTAAATGTTAATGCGATCTCTGCTGTATCTTCCAGTGCTGGGATTAAATGGTAAAAAGGAACAATTATGGGGCTCACTTTTTTGTGCATATGTTAATAGCTTACAATATCCTTGCATGCATAAAGTACATTAGATATGATTAGAAGATATCCACAGTACATAGTTTTATATACTAGAAGGTTTTACAATAGTCATAAGCAGCCCTGCACTCTGTTCAATTGATAATGAAGTCTCTTCCTGGAAACTTTAAATAATTTGATTAGTCACTGTTAAACCTACATAAAAGTAAAACAAATGTGGTTTTAAGTGAGAGAAGTAGCTGAGCACAGACATCTTTTCACTGCAGAGAAAAACTAATAGAATATCCAATAGTGGTACGGGGTCCTAGGAGGGTCATGGCTCTGATCCCATTATTACCAGAGACTTGGGCCCAAGGGGAGTCAAAATGTCTATGTATTTTCCCAGAGCCCAGAGTGAAGAAGTCCGCCAGGGCTCTATCACTTCACTAGCAGTCTGCTTGAGCACCACGGGTCCTCCCTCTGATCCTGGAGGCCAAAGAGCTTCTCCTCGCTGCCTCTCTGTTTCAATGAATCTGTCTATTCAAATACAGCGGAGAGCAGGGACGCGTTGCTTGGCCGTCGTACCTCTGCTCTGCCTTTAATTCTCTCGCTCTGTCAGAGTTGTATGCTAATCCAACTAGCGACAGTCATTCCCCCACCCCTGGTCTCTCTACATGCACACACATTCACCTTAACCACACATTCAGTACACCCACACTTTAACCTTGTGTAATCTCACTGACCTTGGACTGAATGGGAACTGCAGAGGAAAAGTCTGTGATTGATTTGTAATTCAAAAGAGGAGTGACGGCCACTGTGCCCCTGCTGCCCTACTGCTGGGAAAACCCTTTACCACCAGTGGATTACAAAGACAGTAACAAAATAAAGGCTAAGACTTAAATACGGATTCTTCTTCTAACCTCTTTTCTCAGTTTGTTTGGTATGGTAGAGAGTATGACGAGTTGCCGGGGCAGCTGTGTAAATATCAGATTTAGACATGCGTGTGTAGGGTGGGGGGTGATGTGCATGTTAGGGAGAGCATGAAGATGATCATCATTAGCAGACGAGGATAATTGGTGCTGTGCGGGCCCCTGAGTTTGGGCGCACTGATGGGCATCTCGTCTGCATTATTCATTCATCTTCTCTCTCTTCCACTCCCATTCTCTCTGTCTTGTTCCCTCTCTCAACCCAGGCCAGGCACTGGGCCTTAGGAGCCGTTCTCATCTATTATAGATGGGTAATTGTTTATTAAATGCAGACCTGACCCTATTATGCCTATTACCCATGTGCTGCGCACCGGCCTGGCTGGCAAGTGTCTGTATTTTTCCATATTCTAAAAGATCTGACAATCCCCTGTCGAGGACGTGAGGCCGTTTGGCATGAGTAAGTGTCAGCATTCGTGGCTGAGGAGGGAGAAAAAGAAGAAAAAATAGATAGAGATTGGAAAAAAGAAGGAAGCTGGCAGGGCGGAGGATGATGAAAAATAAAGCCAATGCCCGTGTGGCTGCCACTGGCCAGAGAGGTATCTCTCTCTTTCTCCTCCAAGGCTTGGTGGATAGGGGAAAAGACAAAGGGTGAGCTAAAGAGATGCTTTGGCTCTCATTACACTGACTCCTAATCTACCTCTGCCCTATCCTGGGCAATCCCTGCTCCAGGCATTTGGAGGCTAAAGCTTCAAACTAGGCAGTTTGTCCAAAGCGGATTCATTACCTTAGATAGGACTACCAATGAGCCTAAAATGTCACATTTCAAACTTATACTTCAGCCTGAGTCGGGCCAAACTTACACTAGAGGTCAGTATTGCAACAGAGTTCAGATGCCACTCTTTCTCCTTTTCATTTTCACTACCAGACAACAGTGAGCTTAACGCAGACGCAGACATTACAAAAGATAGAGAGGACTGGAAAAATAATTCAGGTAATGGAAATGAATTGAAATGAAATGATTAAGTTCAGTTAATTACTCGGTAGCTTAGGCAAATCAGCTTAACTTATATCAAAATCATTATTTCAGCCAGAACGGCAGATTCACAGGGAAGATATTTAGCCAACATGTACTTAAACCAGTGTATGTAAAGTAGGACTGGGCTAATGGATTAAATCTAGTACATGTGGTAGTGATATGGTAACAAAAATAAATGTGCTATTAAAAATTATAGAACAGGGGAAAACATTCAGGATCAATTTAAAGCTAGAGATGGCTCAGAGGTGAGGAAGATGGTGGTAGTGACATGTTTCTTTGTCACAGTATTTATATCACCTCAATATTACTTTATAAATGACAGTTCTGCTAAATACCAACTTCCTGCTTGAGGAAACAGTTATAATATAGGCTGTGAAATCTGTCAAAATACTCACTGAGAAGTCTTTGCAGCACAACACTGAAGATTGGCTGTACTGCTGTGATGTGGTATGATGTAGTGATCTGCATGATGGCATGTTACTGGTTATTGGCTGGATTGAGAGTGATTAACATGGGGTGTTAATTAGTGGGTCGTCACGAGTGGATGTGTGGCTAACAACATGGCTCTGAACAGCTCGGTCACGTAAACACAAAGCACAGCCCAGGCCTTCTTTTATAATTAAACTGAATTTAACAATTTGTGCTGATGAAAATAATTGAGATTACATTTCTTACATTTATGGGGCATCTATGAAATAGACTCAAATAATCCAATAATTTTAACAAAACACCAAAGGAAAAATGACTTAATTATGATTTGAGCTGAAATTGGAATACAACTGTGATGGCTTTTTTAGATCTCAAATTATGCTTTTGATTAAATAATATATAACTTACTAAATAATATGCAACACAGTCTGATCAGAAGAGATTATACTGAAGGAAAGATGGCAGGTAGAACTGTTATTTAATATACCATCAGACCTCTGTAAATAACATACACCACTACTACTACTACTACTACTACTACTACTACTACTACTACTACTACTACTACTACTACTACTACTACTACT
>JAPTGW010000005.1:26199977-26212658 GCA_029814545.1 Apogonichthyoides opercularis
GCAATGATGCTGGGTAAATACTCGCTGTTTATTCATTTAAATACCGTTCAGCTGGCTGAAATAATCATGATGAACAACCACTGCCATAGCAGAAGATTAAGGGGCCAAATAACACGCAGTGAAATAAAAAACAATTTTGTGTAGCTCATTTACAGTGGGAAAATATCATTTGACACAGACTATTGTAGGTGCATTTGGCAGCAAAAGCATAACTGATTTCATTTTCAGCTGCGGATTCCATAAATCAGCGGGGACTAACACGATCAGCGTTTCACAGCCTGTTTATGTATTTATGTATTTATCTATTTACATTACCAAGGGAATTGTGGTAAATGTGTGGTTATCGTGTTTGCAGAATCCCTATTTGCTAATAAGGCTAAGCCTGTTCGTATGAGCCTGGAGCCCCAGAGCTAAGCTCTCTGACTGTGGTTGAATATATTCATTCATAAAGAAATCAGTTGACTAATAAAAGAGGGAGTCACAGTGTTAGTATCTATATTTGCTTTTTACTGTCAGAAAACACAAAGTAGAACATGCTTAAAAAGAAGTGTGACCCCGATTAGAGGTCCAAAAACATCCAACAATCACAATTCACACACTGAAAGATGAAAACTTGTCTGAGTTGAGATCAGTTCCTGCATTTATTCAGAGAGAGCAACAATAGGCGAGCCTATCCCTTTTAACTTTACTCTCAAAGGGACAAGTTCCCCCGAACTTCTGGTGCTAAGGCCAAAGCAGGGGAAAAAAGCAGCTTTTTCCATATGTAGCTGTAGCTCTGTGTGTACGCTGGTGTGTTGAGCAGAAAAAGAAGAGAGGGGCACACACAGAGGCAGCGTTGTGGAGAGGCCAGCGCATTGTAACTTTACAATTTGATGTCTCAGGGCATTCGAGGTCAGTAATAAGAATGTGTTTATGCAGAGAGTGTGAGTATCTTTGACTTTTTCCTCTTCTTCCTCTCCCCTCTCTCTTTCTCTCCTACTCTCTGTTTTTAATTATTTACAGTTTTGGGTGAAAAAAGAGAGAAATAAGTCAAGCTTTTGGACATTCCTGATGCTGTGCTGCACTTTCCCTCTGAAACATCATGCATATTTAAAGTTAATAAAGCATATTCCTTACCTTTTATCCAGGGCTTTTTAATGCAGGGCATAAAGTGAGAAAAAAGTATGTGTGCATGCATGTGTGTGCCTAATCAGTTATCTACTCTCCTTCTTAAGCTAACTCTCTGAGGGACAAATCACATCCACAAATTACAAGCAAACTCCTCAATATCACCGTGACCTCAAACTTTAACTCTTGGACAGTTACATAACCTCATGCTGTATATATAGACACCCACTTATTTTTCAGTGTTTGTACCAACACCAGTTACACGGGTCACTCAAAAATGTTAAACAAAAAAGCAGTGGGGGAGTTTTGCCATGAGGTGGCACTATGATTAACATGTTAAAGAATTATAATTTTGTGTGTGTGTAATATGTATGTATGCTTCACTGCTTTGTTTAAATACAACAATGTAATGTAACAAAGAGGAGTCCAACACTTAAAGCTAAAGTTCTGAACTGTCCACTTGTTTTGTCAGTAGATAATGGTTACTGGGCTTTGACAATCATCATCATCAGTCCAGCTGTGTTGTATTGTGTGTGGGTGTAAGTGCATGAACAGATGCATCTGAGAGGCCTGGTCAAACTGAGGTGTGTATGTGTGTGTGTATGCAGGAGGGGGTGTCTGATGTGAACAAAAGGCTGCTGGATGGAGGATTTGGAGGGAAGCCTTGACTGGGGATCCTCATAAATCACTGGCCTAGCTGCTGGATTCTGACAAGCCTGTATAGCTTTATCTGCTGCTGCTGTTCGCGCTCGTGCCCACCTGCCTGTTCGTCTCCTGTTTATGCATATCCAGTAGATATCCCACCTCTTCTCTCCTCTCCTCTCTTTGGATAGCCCTCCTCCCGTGTCCTCGCTCTCCATCTCTTCCCCTTTCCGTTGTGTATGTATTTGTATAAGTGTATGTCTGACTTTCCCCCCCCTCTTTCTTACTCCCTCTGATTCCCCTCCAGTAGACCCGGTCTTCTCAAGGCCTGACCAAGCCTAGAGCCTCCCAAAGACCCCCTTTTCCTCCTCTGCCTGCTTAATTGATTCTGCTGGGGCAAAAAAAAAAGAAGCGATATATACCTCATTACTTATTTATGCTGCCCTTTGATATGTGTGATATTTAAGAAGGGTTAATATGTATAGGGTTAATCCTTAAGGGGTGAGATATGTGAAATTTTCATGAAGTTCTGACCAATAAGATGAGATAAAAATGAAACGAAATCAAAGTTGGAGTTGCGGCACAGGACTCTCTCTGTGGGATGTTGCTGTGTTCGCATACCAAAAACTGAATAAGGGAAGGAAATCAACTTTTGAGGAATTTATTTTGGCTATAAAATCTTAAAACTTTCCACAGACCACCTGAGAGTACATTTTTGTACTGATTTATGAAGGAAATAACAGATACACAGCAAAGACACTAATGGGAAGGTTTTGAGTCATTCTGACATCAAAATGCTCATACATATGTTTTCACATATATATGCCATTTACTTGTATGTGTAGGCAGTATATGTGTGTGTGAACGCCCACGCACAGGTAAGTATAGTCTGTGGGTGCTGACAGAGGTAGTGGAGACCATGTTCAGAGGCTGGTGCATGGAGGCTTGTGGGTCTACGGTCCCAGCATATTCATAAATCAGGCCTTTCAGGGAGCTGTCAGAGGCTCCATAATGAGGGTCATTACTCAGGCAGGGTGTCAAAGCTACTATCACAGGGACCCGTCCCTGGAAATCACACTCACTCTGCTCCTTGTTAAATAAACAGTGCAGTATACAAAATGGCAAACAAGCTGAGGGTCAATCTGATGCAGTGCGGGGCCAGGCAGGCCTCCAGAGTAATTTACCCTGAGGGAATACCTCTCGGCTGGGGAGATGGATTATAGAAGGCCCTCGAAAAAGATTAATGAAAATAAAAAAAATAAAAAAGGGGAACGGAGTTAAGGAAAAATGAAAGATAGTAAAAAGAAGAGTAGAGGAATTTAGATGGAGAAGACAGTGATGGACTGACAGATGGATAGAAGGGATCTACAAAATGAGGACTTTTTTCTGTTCTCCCATTGTATACAACAAAATAAGGGTGTGAAATATAGATTCTATAATATGTGTTTTATAAACACAAACCGTTAATTTGACTATAATTCAGCTTTTAAGCAATATCCAATATTGTCAGACCCTTTTTTGCTGACATTAGAAAACGGTAAGCCTACATATCTTTGGTCTAAGCTCACAGTGCTGATGTAATGGCCTTGTAATAACAGTGTCTGAATCTCTGTTATCAAATATTCATCCTTTTATTGCCTTACTAATATCTAACACACAGCTTTATTAATTTGGGGGGTGAGGGCGATGTGGCTTGGTGGGTAATGGCAGATAAGAGAGTTAGGATAAAGAGATGGACGTCTGAATATCTCTGTAGTTGCAGAAGTAGCTTCCTAGTGGAATACAACTACTTTGTCTCCTCTTAAATCTAGTCTTTATTCTAAGTTAAATCTTGTTAATTATTCATATTTTACCTCAGATGCCATGGCACATATCTTTTTATTCAGCAACAATTATGTGCTAATTTTTCTCATGTCAAAATAGACTCATCTCAATACACCAGTAAAAGAGCAATAAGCAGTAGTTAATATTTATACCTCTAATCTCTGCTGTAATATTCCACATCATATCCTCATGTGAAAGGGCATGGCCTATGTGCACACCAATCAGTAAGCTGGGCAAAACTCAAATATGCAATATCTGAACCAGATTTTATCTGAAATAAAGAGAGCAAATTCTTCTTAAAATGTCCAAGAACAAAGTAAATTACCAGTAATGTTTGAGTCACTGCCTTGTTCTGTAATACAAAAACAGTTACATGGGGTGTGTTCAAGGACAAAATATATAATTCTTCCTTCAGTAGCGTGGATGTGCCCCCTTCTCTGTTCTCCCCACTAACCAAACAGCTAGGAGTGCTTTTTTTTCACCCACTGATTTTCAGCTCACCTACCTGAAGGCAAAAGATTAATCTTTTACATCTGTGAGTTTTAGACAGGCACTCATGCTGTGCGAGACACTGCTAAAGCAGCCAGCCCTTACGCAATGCCAATTAATGATTTTGTCATTTCAGTGACGGAGGGTGCTGCTGTGAGTTTGTCAGAGTACTTTTAAGGCACAACTGCCACTGTAATTTGTGGCCATCTGTTTTAGGGCTGGATTTGAGGGGGGGAGAGAGAGGGAGAAGAGAGAGAAGTGAAGCTGTGAGGAAGACAGTAGCCGTGTGATGATGCGTTTGTGCGACTAGCTAGCGTAGAGTGCACGCTGGCTGCCATGTCTTGGGGACATGCAGGGAACATATGTTGTCTTGGAGCCCCAGGGCTGACATTGAAGATGAGGAAAGACAGTACTTCAAGGCAAATGTTTTCCCTGAAGTGAGGCTGCCACAGCCTATATGGCTCTGAGTATTGACAAGTCTCCCGTGGACCACCAAACGTTGAGATTTACACACAAATGTAAAGGGCGACTCACAAAGTGCTCACTACCAACTGAGATTCCCCAGACTGAACAGAACGGGACATATGCCTCCTCAAAACTGGATCATTTCATCAGATTAGCCTGGAGGAGATGCATAATCACACATGTTACTCTACACGCACCTGCGGCTGTGCTCGTAGCTGTAACTATAATCTGTGCTAGCACAGCTGAGCTAAGCTTGTACGACCAGGAAGACCAGGAAGTCTTAAGACTATGTATTTCAGTATAAATAGAATGCTACATCTGTTATGCTGAGTACTGAAATTACTGCAAGACCAAGACTTTCCTGTATCCTTAACAAGTTGCGATAATATTGTGAACCAAATATGCAATTCTGACATTCACAATATTGCACTCTTCTTCACTAACCTCCATTTTTCTTACAGCAATAATTGTACCACATAATGATTCCATTCTAAGAATAAATCTGCAGCCCGCATGGCTCATTATGCTCCCATAATGTATCCATGTTTTATATACTACATTCTTCGTGCACTTAAATTGAACCAAAACCACTAATAAGCTGTAGACAAAATGTGGCGGATATGTACATCAGCACACCTTTATGTGATTTACATTTAAGGCTTTAAAACAAAACCACAATTTGACACCAAACTATGTTAGTCCGTGAATACAAACTTCTGCAAGAAGCAGGTAAATGCAATAGAAAAGTTCAACTTTGACTTTATAAAAGCACTGAAGGAATATGTTTAGAGCTGTAGTGTTTAAGTTCTGTCTAATGCACATCCTATTCCTCTGCGTGTTTGATTTAAAACACTTCACACTCAAATGTAGGGCCTGCACTTTGATGGCTGGCTGAGAGCGACATGATAATTGACCCAGCTTAATATCGCTGAGGTGTTTGTATGAGAAGTGAGCGAGGGCCTTCATTAGGGCCTCGCAAGCAAAGGGCCTAAGTGTCTCGCTCCCTCTCTCAGCTGCATTCAGACCTATGATGAATGGTTGTAGAGATGGACTGCTGCCGAGGGAGAGTGCCTGACGGGCCCGAGCAAAGCCTTGGATGATGAATAATGACTCTGTAGCCATTTCCCCACAGGAAGCACTCCTCAGACAGAGTTGGCTCTTCTACAAAGGAAATCCGGTTGACAAGCTCCCCTTAGCCAGGGACCGAACCCTATCACAGCTAGGTGTGGCTTGGGGATTGCTCTGCGATAGTGAGACATCACCTTCATGAGACAGGATTCATCATTTCATCTAAACTTCTGCAGCAAGTGAACCAGGCACCTTTGCCTTGCTAACTAAAACAGGAGAACAGTAAGAAAGCCCCCTCTCTCTGAATGAGGAAGACAAACTCTCTCAGCAAAAGCCTAACTGTCTGAGAACATCTGAAAAAAGATGGGGGAAACAAGACAGAAAGAAGAAGCAAAGCAAGAAACAAATGGAGAGTAAAGGAGAAAAAAAATCATACAGCACAATTGCAAATTAGCTTTGACTGCTCAACAAGGAGCGTGTGTTGACAGGGGAGAGAGATGATCTGATTTACTGACACAGGCAAAGATAGAGAGCAAGCGGAGAGGCACGCGAGACAAAACAAATTCAATCATCTTTTCCATCAAGAGGAAAACCTTAGCTTTTCCTCCACAAAAGACCCCCCTGGCTTAAATCAATTGCAAACAAACCTGATTCTGCAACGAGACACAGGGGGAATAAACAGTAGCTTTCAATTTAATTCAGCCCCGCGCCCTGGGACAGAAAAACTTTCATCCATCACTTTCATGTGCCTCACAAGGCAGTCGTAACTCTGTGCATGGTGGATTGGTGACAGTGAGGAACAGTAAATATGTCTCAACAAGCAGCTCTGCTGACACAGTCAACATGTTTACAGCAGTACACACTTGACAGACACTGGCACAGAATGGCAAAACATACATGTTATGATCAAACCTCTGTCTTCTTTATTGTCAAGATGGGGCGGTGCTTTCTGGAGGTTAAAGATTTACATCAACCATCTGAACTACAGACACGTACTGTATTTCTGTAACTGCAAGTAAAGTGAGCAACAGTGGGTTTCATATTTACTGCAGATGTTTATATATGTATCCATAATATAAAAGGGGTTTTTATGAAAATTAACAGCAAAGAAGTGCCCCTTTGAGGCACGACAAAAATATTTTATATGTACTCATTTACAGCTAAGCTTTGTGGCTTTCTCACTTTATTGTTGGAATCTCAGCTGTCTAAAAAATATTTACACCTCCAGGCTTTTACTGTCCCATCTCCCTTTGCAGCATTGCTTTACTGTCTGGTGATATTCAGCAATGGAATAATGTTAAAGACCTGTGAGAGTCATTTAAAAACTCACAAAACAAAACAAAAGATACAGTATTTATCGTCCGCTTTTTTCCTAAAGTTTGCCATCCTTGTCTGAAGTACTGAAGCTTGTATATGAGGTTTGGTTAATTTTTGATTTTCTTACTTCTAGACTTATTCACATGGGTTTCTACACCTGCCTCGCTAGTTATGGATGGAACCTAAAACTCTTTCTTGAAGGCTCCTGAGCTAGAGAGGCAGCTCTGCAGCCCCTATCCTGAATTCTGTCTTCATGTATTGTGTCTGAATGAGTAGGTGGTCTATGCAGTACCTGTATCTGCATAGGCTGCCTAGCTGAGAGCTGGGGCATTAATCTGCCCTGACTGATGATGAGCATTAGCATACAGCATGTAGCCAGTGAAATGTGTGTGTAAGTGGTGCATGTGCGTGTGTGTGAAAGAGTGAGAGGAAGGTGAAAGTGAGTGTGTCTAAGTGGGCCTCTGGTGTTAAAGCGCATGCAATTTGAACGTGCGTGTGAACGTTTGCACAGGTGATGTTGTGTCTGTATGTGCATGTGTGTGCATGAGTACAACTTCTACCCCCCCTCCTTGACTCACTCCGACCACTTTCCCTCCACTTCCTGTCATTAAGACACACTCAGCCTTCCCTTCCTTCCTTCAAAAATATTCTCAGCAGTTTTTTGTCAATCCAGTAATAATTCAATTTAGCAGGACTGGCCGGGTTGGGACTGCCATTAGTTTGGAGGAGGTGATTTAAGATTGATGTCTTCTGTCCCCTGGGAGTCGATTTCTCATCTTTGGGGGGTTTTGAGGGGAGGGAGGGCAGGAGAGCCTGCCTGTGGCCGGGGCTCTTCGGCTGCACCGGGCGTGGGAGTCGTCGAGCGAATTAAGGTTCCGAATTGATTTCCTCCAAATTTGAGCTGACTAATGTGACAAGTGGCAGCTGTGAGCGCCTCACCGCTGCGGCCTTGGCTGTCTCCTCCGGGCTCCTCACTGTGACACTATGCCGATGCAGGCAACGGAGGGAAAGCGCTGCACTGCTGTTCATGCTCGCAGGTACACACACACACACATACATACATGCAAGGACACACACACGCACACACACACACAAACTGTAGCAGGTTCACATGGCCACATCTCGGGATGGAGACAGACAAAGTCATGCAGAGGCAGCGCGAAAATATACACACAGCAAGTGCATACACATTTACACATACACACCACCGCCACTCCACCCCGTGACACAGTGTTGTGCGGAGCTGCTCACCCATCAAACTCAAGTCAGTGACACAAATTACAGCCGAGGACTGGATGAGGAGAGCGTTGCGTGGCCCTGACACAGACACACAGATGCACCCACACAGCTGCAGCACTGACACATGCACACACACACACCGCTACAGCACTGACAAGGAACAGGTCAACATGATGACACTGGTGAATAATTCAAGAGAAAACTGAGAGTGAAAGAGAGAGCGTAGTGAACAGAAAGAACTGAGAGAGATGGTTGATTTATACAGTAAATAAAAAAAGAGTAGAAGGAAGGCATCACTCTAAATGCATACTGTACATACTGTATTTCTTTATAAATCATACACTTTGTCGCAGACCTGTATACCATCAGGAGAATGTTTTATTCAGCGGGTGCTACAGAAGGTAAAGACCCATTAATGCTTTTTTTCTTTCTTTTTATTTAATACATGCACTTTCTTTCAATGGAAATATGACAAATTGACACAGGAAAACAATGCTTTTCCTCTGCAACAAACTAACAGGAAGCAGGTATATTTGTTTGGAAACAGCTTTGTCTACCACACTCAAAGTCATCAAAGGTACATCTCAGCCTGTCTGACGTTTATAGATAGCTTAAGGTATGGTAGGTAAACACTGTCTTTTTTTTTTTTAAAGAAACAAAAAAATGTGCAGCCCTTGACAAGTCAACTTTGGAATTGGTTTCACGCATGAATGCAGCCTTTAAGACAAAAGCACCTCAGGAGATAATTACAGTGTCAAGCATACCCTGCCAAGTGCCTGACGATTGCCCAATATTTAGCTTTAATTAAATCAAAGCAGAAATGTAATTTCTCCTGAGTGAACTCTACACAGAGTGGATTCCCAGAAACACAAAACATGGCTGACTAATGCATTTCCTTTGTCCCTGTCACATTGCCTATTGCTTGTTATGGCCCCAAACCCTCCATGTCCTGAAGGTATAGTAAACTCTCACTTCTTCATCACAAGAAACAAAAAGGTGTCTGTCACTGACATATCACATGTTTCTTCACTCGTGTGTTTGTGTGTGTTGAAAACAGCCTAAAATCAACCAAAAACTACTGAAAATCATACCCACCAGTGTTTTATAGTGTGATTCTGGGGGAATAGTGAAAACAGGCAACAGACTGAGAGGAGATTGTCATTTTTTCTTGGAAAGTAATGTGTCTTTTTCAAAGTCTTCGAACTAAAGCTTGCTTTGTAAAGTGTGCTTTAACATAACTGACTAGTTTTTTCTTGTAACTTTCTTTCCAATAGATGCTTTGTCATTTGTTGAACCAGTATGATATGCCTTCATGCTGAGGTGGGAACAATTATGACTTAATAGCTGCCACACATTATAAAAAGTACTTTTTTTAAAAAACTTTTTAATTTTAATCAGCATTTGAATGTAAAGTCATAGAAAAACACACTGTGGTGAGAAGTCACATAAGTCTTTATGATCAGTGTTAGTGGTGAAGTCAACATGAGACTATATTAAGGACACTTCTAATTTGTGTTTTGTTAACTTGTGCTTGCTGGAGCTTAAGAGTTGTTTCATTAATGCCTGTGCATATGTGTGTATTCCCTTTTGTTTAGATTCAGGGATTAAAACGAGCTTCTTTCTGTTTGGACTGCAGTACTGAGCCCAAGGATGGCAAAAGGTCAACACCAAATTAATAAGGGCATTAATATTCCTAATGCAAACTCACACTGTTCTGTGTGTCTCAGTTTTGACTGAGGTCTGCATTAAGTTTAATACGATTTTTGTGTGTGTGAACTAGAAAAGTTCAACACACAAGCGCAAATAAATGTGCACTCATGCGCACACATCCACAAGTATCAAAATAAGCACAACAAATATGACAGGCACTTGTACACACGTAAACATATATATTGTGAAACTGTGATGCATCTTGCAAATGTACTATTCAGGATGCCTTCGAAGCTGCTGATCAGTGCAGGGCACAGCAGTGTAGATGTAGCTACAGGGTGTAATTGATTGTTAAAAGAACATGAAGGTTAACAAAATTTCAAGGCTGTGTTGACTGATGAACAACATCAGGTATTATAATAAGAGGAGCGATCTGACTACAAATCCCTTTAAACCAAACATTGCAAATGCAAAAAGCAAAGAATATCGGTACAGTTCTAGTGTAGTTCTATCGCATGAAATACTAATTATGTGAGTGTAAATTTTTGTAATGGGTGTAACAGACTACAATTTAATTACAATATAAATTTCTATAGCTGGAAAAAAAAGCATTTAGTTAATGGGTTAATTTGTTGTTTGCACTAAATTACTGTATACATTTGGAGATTCCCTCTGTGCCCAAGAATCTACCTGGTACTATTTATGTGGGCTCTTCTTCAGGAATGTACAACTGCACATGTACCCAATTAGTCCAGTTGACAATTAGATATTGTTTCAGTTCGCAGCTGAGTGCAATTAGCACAAGGCAGTCTGCATATGCCAGCCATGGTGCAGATTAGGCAGAGATACAGCCGCTTGTTAAAATCTCTTACCTTAGGCCACTTGTGCACAACTCCTCCTAATGATCCTCTAAATGTTGTTGATGGAGAAATAATTTATTTTCCTTTTGTTAAGCAGTGCCTTTGGAGTTTGGAAACCTGGTTAACCTAATAATAAGCCACTTCATTAGCATTCCCTGATTACCTGCTACACTTGTCTGTGGCATAAAAATAGGCCAGGTGTTAAGAAGAGAAGGAAATCAAATAATCCTCAAGAATGAAGATCATTAGTGTCAGAAAATTCACAATATTTTATTTTATTTTTTTAACGTGTCCCCCCAATCCTACAAGTCCACCTCTAGGTTACATATGCAACTTTTGTTCCAAGTGTGATCTGACAAGCCAATATGGAGAGGTGGTCTTATCCAATATACCTCTAACTGATTCGCATGATATTTTGTGGTCAAAAAAAGCCCTATTATTTTCTCCTCACCAAGAGATTTCTGCTACCGTCCTGTGACATGTGTTGGAGGCCCTATTTGTGAGACCTCAAGATGAGATAGAGAGAAAAAGTAAAGGAGAGGGTAGGAAACACAAAGAGCTAAGCAGCGAAGCCTCACACCCTGATCAGGCTTGGCTGGACGATGTTTTTTTTGCCACAGCAGTTGCCCGGGTGACGCTTCACAGACCGTGCTGACCTTCCACAATTTCCAACCGTCAATCTAAATGGGAGCCCCTTATCTCATCTTCTCCTGCACTCACACCCCCTTCTTTGTAGATGTGCACATCTTTTTATTCTAAATCCAGTCATTATTGTTCCTCTCCACTGGCCAGCAGGAAAAGCCCTGCTGAAGTTGGAGAGTTAATTGAGCATGTCTCTCTCACTGCTGGCTCTGAGGGATGTAGCGACTGGCTCCACTGTCTGGCTGCTTGGCTTGCTGGCTAGCCTCTTTCTGCTCGATGTATTTGCCTAGATTGCCAATGCAGGGCCTGGCTGAGGAGGTCTTGTCTACCGGACTTCACTTGAGCATTCACACCCTGTCTCGGCTGCAGCAGCATCCGCTCATTACGGAGAGAGAAGTGTCAGAACCACAGAAACCAGATGGCTAAGACTCCTCTAATGTAATCTGGACATAGAACTTTTTCCTCCTTAATGATATGATTGCCTGACTTTATTTGAACTGGTGCCTTGTCAGGCCTAACAGCTTGAAGTTACAAGAACAAGGAACTCCCCGCATTGCAATATGGAAAAAGAACCTGGAATGAACTGCTTTACTATGCATGTCCTTTGTGCTTTCATGATTTAAAATTCACATAATCTAAGCACAGAACTGGTACAATGTTACCTAGGCAACAATTAAACACACACTGAACAGACTGATATCTCTCAGAAAGATTTAAAGCCTAATCTGAAATGTATCTCCCTCCTTGGGGGAACTAAAGGTGAAGTCAGTTATCTGCCATTATTTGGTTTAAAACATTCCCAGCAGTATCCAACATCTCTGCCTATTTGATTCACTTTGAGCATGTCTCTCTCCTGGATGCATTCATCCTCCCTAAACTCCTGAGTTGGAGTGGTTCGCCTCAGGCAGAGGAAGCAATAATGTGAACCCTGGAGAGCTATTCAGAGTGAAGAGGAGAGTGGAGAGGAGCCTCCTCCACTGTTCTCCTCCAGCGGGCCGTTTGGGAGGCTAAACGGCGCCGATATCCCTTATTAAACCATCTGGCTGATGCTAATTAGATTATCAGAGATAAAGAGAAGGAGTTTTCTTTGTACATTTTAATGAGATAATGTGTCAGGCAATTGCAAGGAGAAGCGTTATTTTTCGAGTGCAAAGACTTTTCAGGTGAAAGTGTACGAAAATGAACAGATGCAGTGGAATGATTAATAGTGCTTATCTGAAAACATCTTGCCTACATAAGGAAAAATAGAGTAGTCTAGGTCTTTTGGTGGCTTCCTGCTACAAGAGCCTTAAAAGACGTGTCTACCTTGACTTACCCACAAATACCCCCCTCAGTGGAAACTGTTTTAAGGAATATGACCAAAAACACTCTGAGATCG
>JAPTGW010000005.1:26341967-26352236 GCA_029814545.1 Apogonichthyoides opercularis
CGAAGTGATAAAATTAATGAGCATTTACTAGACGATGGCAGTGGCGTAAACATGCACACACCAGGAATAGAATAGACTGTATCATAGAAGAAGAGCCATGATATCCAATTGGACTATGCTGTTTTTCCTCTAATCCAAATGGTATATTTCTAATACTGCTGCATAGAAACGTGAATTGGATTTATGAAATTGTTTGAAATTAGCTGCAGCTGATGTGACCACCAGGGATCTTAAGAACAGTAGAGGTGCTTTACCTGTTTTTAATACGGCAAGAGTGGATGGAAATTACTTGTGAATTCTCAAATGTAACCCCCCCTCCATTAAAAACATTTGGGGAAAAAACATGGTTATTTTCAACTGTGCTCGCCTTCTGAACTGTCTATTTGTTTATGTGCTTTGTATTTAAACACAATAAGAGAACGGTGGTCTATATTGACATGAACTTTGAAGCCATGTGGTTTGCCCTCAAAGTTGGAGAGCAAAACAAAGGACCTTTAAATTGGCTCCTGATGTGAAAACACTGGTGAGGCCCACACCAGAACAAGCAGATCATTACACCACTCATGTCACACCCGCAGCCTGTAATCAGCCTCTCCAATGCCTCACAAAAAGGTCAAGCTTTTCTACTGAGAGCTCAGGTATCTCTTCCAGGCAAATCTGGCACCCAATCTCTTGTTATGTTTGATTTAACTGGGCATTCTGGCATTAAAAAATAAATAAATAAAAAATACACATCTCCAGTCTCACTGGATAACACAGCTGTCTGCTTCCAACTATCCAGAACAATGGACAAATGCACTTCTGCCAATTACACCCACTCCGTGAGCCGCTCTACCTAGAAATAGAATTTTTTTCTAATGAGTGAACTTAAAGTATTTTTTTTCCTTTGATTTCCTTCCATACTATTCATGGTGGGAAATTGCAAAGCATATACGGAGCATTCATCAGTGACAGAGGGTGGTTGTAGAACTGGACAGTAGACTATGATATATTCATTGCAATGAGAAATGGAAGAGCCCTAGCTGGTAATTACTGTACATTGTTGGCAGACAAAGTCACCATTAATTAAACTACTGGCCTTGTCTTACCTGCCAAAAAAAAAAACCCACTCCTTTACATTTCACATCCCCTATTTCATCTCAATCTCCAGAGCATTCGTGGAGGCAAAGGGCCCAAACTCAGACCTCCCTCATAGCTAGTGGACTTCTGACCCCTCGAGTTCCTTTGAAATGACATTGTTCATTTACTGACCAATTACTGCCAAACACAGCCCTGTTATTATTGATAGCTGGTCCCACCAATACCACAGGGCAGCTGGTCTGGTGAACGACTCATACTGAAGTTCAACTGCGTGGACTACAATATGTGTGTTCATATGTAAAATCACACACGCACATATGTACATGCCACATTCCCTCAAGCGGATGCTGTGTGTTCAGCTTAGGAAGATCAATACTCTAGATTGTCAGGACTGAGGCTAAGTAGATTACTGAATGTTTTCCTAAATCAATTTCCATAGCAGTTTGGCAGCCGTGCATGGGAAGTGCAATTTATCATAACATAAAGACCCATCATGTAAAAGCCTGTAATAAAAAGCCTGAGGAGATTGAGATGGGCTTAGCACAATTTCCATATTGATTTATCTCTACATGTAGATAGTCATTGATTAAGCCCCTTGAACGTAGTGTACACCACTGTAACTGTGCAACTCTAGTAGTGAGCATTGTTTGTGTCATTATCAGACACAAACTGTCATACCGTTATCGTTAAACTGGCACAATTCACCACCGACTGATCCCTCCCTGCAGGTGAACATTTTTCAAGAGTAAATGGGAGCGACTGATAGAGGGAGAAAGTGAGAGGGAGAGAATGAAAAAAGAAAGTGCAGAGAGAGGAGCGTCCTGAAGTAGAAAGAAAGTGAGAGAGAGCACAAGTGAGTACAAGAAGTGGAGGGGGGGGGGGCACTTCCCTCTGATGTTGCAGGTAATATGGCCTCCACTGGATCAGCCTCTTCATCAGTGACACACAGTAAATTACAAGTGCTTCAAGCAGCTCAGTGAATTATAGTTCATCACTTGGAAAGGCTTTCCCCCTCACCACCGGGGCCCAGGCGTATCAGATCTGCCGGTTAGGATCCAATTAACACCCTGGCCAGAATCATCTGATTGCATGTGTAAGGGCTGGTATAACTCGTTTATTGCACCCATGTATCTTCTGTCACAAGGTAAATTTGTTGCTGCTACATCAAAGGTCTGAGCTACTTTTTTTTTTTTATCCCTCCCTCCCTCTCACTTTCTCTTGATCCCCCAAACTCAGCTACCTCGCCTTGGGGTTGCATTTCAACTTCTTTTGCATCACAATGATGAACCTGCTCTGTCCTCGCAATTTAGCAATCTTGTCCTGTAGGTGTTGTAAATGCAGGGGAAAAAAAAGAGAGAGGTGGGGATGGAGATGAGGAGAGAGAGAGGGGGGAAAAAAATCTTGTTTTCTGGTTACAAAAGAAATAACCAAGGGTATTTGACTTAAAATGTGCTGACGTTTTTTTTCTTTTTCCTCTCTCAGAGTCAACAGAAGTTTTCCTCATGAATAACATAATATTTTTCCCCTCCGTTGTGATAATTTTTCTCTATTTTCAGATCCAACCAGAGGGGATGCAGGGGAAACATATATTCATAAATGTAAATGTGAACTAGCATCCTTTAGCCATGCACACTGGAGTCAGCTAACCTATACTCAAGCCTAGCGTCGCAGCCCTTTTCCTTGCATGTGTGTGTGTTCCGGAAGAAAGCCAATAAGCAGATGAGTGCCGCAATCGAGATGATATTGGCTCAGTGGTGAAATGTGTGGACCTGACCTTTAAAAGTGTGACACTTCCTAAGATGGCCCAGTGCCCACAATCAGCCTTACTGGGCTGGGTAGGAAGCAGTAGAATTTACAGAAAACACGACTAAATCAACATGTTTCTCGATCCATAAACCAACCATAAACCCTACAATGTTTTCATTCAATATTCCATATAGTTAGAGTGAGGCGCTGCACAGATGGAACTGAGGTTATTAGTCTTGTAAAGAGGTATTCACAGTTTGATAGTGTGAAAGGGGCAGAACAGCAGTTGCAACACTTGTTGGGGCTAAGCTCTCAGGTTGTGCATGGCTAAGAATGAACTCCAAGCAGGAGGGGTCAGGGTGTACCTTCACATTGTCAAGACTCCCTCTGACACACTCACCAGACAGGGTTACGAGGTCAATCTAGCTGTTTTATATGTGCTCCCTGACACATAAAAGTGGTGGATGTGTCACAATGGTAGCCTCAGGGTGACATGTTAGGAGGCAGTAGGTGCGACGTGTACAAGACAGTCTGAAGATAGTCAGGATACCGATACACCTGACACCTGTTTATTTTCTGACATGTTTAGTCAATCTCGAACCATTCCTCTGAACAACTGCAAAAAACAGATTTAGTGAGTGTGAGTTAAGCTACTTTAAGCCCAGCTCTGCCCCATTCCTTTTAAATAATAATTTACAGAACCACTGGCAAATAAGAAAGTCACATATGGTAATGTAAAAACTTCAACTATCAAACGCGCCTGTGTTTGTGTATGAGTGCAGGCTCCGCAGATGCATTATGTACGTGTGTGAGCGAATGAAACAACTGTCACATTCATAGGCCCTAGTAATCCTCTCCGCCTCTACTTGTCCGCGTTTCTTTATTTGTATTCCAAATGTCAGTGTATAAATGCCTTTCAGAGGGGGGATATTGCCACAGAGAAGAGGAGAGCGAGGGGAGAGAGGAGCAGAGGAGAATGGAGCAGAGACGAGAGGGTGTTGTGTGCCTTGGGAGAGCCGTGTAAGCAGCATGGCGGAGGCAGGGGGATTTACAGGGAGAAATAGGTGTTTATTGAGTGCTCCCGTGGGCTTACTGTGTAATAATAGACCTGTCACATTACGCAAATGTGGAGAAGCAGCTTGTGTGTGTGTTTGTATGTGTGTTTGTGAGACTGTTTTTTAACATGCGTGTGAAAGCCAGAGCTGCCTGCCTCCGCATCATCAACTCCTGAGAAGCAGCGTTGAGCGAGTGGATAGAATTAGTCAGGCGAGAGCCTTTAGCTGCTAATACGCGTAATTAAAACTGCAAGCTGAGGCACTTAAATGCTTGTGTACTAAATAATTTACATGCCATGATCTATGGATCATTTCCCGCTCTTAAATACCAAAGATGGGGAACAAGAAGGAAAAAAACGACTGGCAGAGGATTTATCAGTATCTCTGCCATAAGCAGGATGTCATGGTAATATTAATCCTTTTCCTACTCTCTCTACTATGCTAATCATACAAGGGGATCAATCCGCTTGATTCTGCCGGTGGAAAACATGTAGCTTGATTGCCATTGACTCTTATCAAGCCGTGAAGCTAATAAAATACTGCACTGTAACACCCATTGCGGCCTCATAATCCAGGTAAATAATGTAGACTTATTGGGTAAACTCCCCAAAGACATGAATACAAAAATATAATACTGGCAGCGAAGCAATAGAACAATAAGTATAGCAAAACAAGACTTTTTAATCAAGTTAGAGCTTCTTAAACTTCTCACTGATATTTGCACAGCTAAAATGTCATATGAAATGAATGGATTCAGAAGTCCACCGCAGCACAGTCCCACTGTAAAGATGTCCCAGCGCTGATGGTGTGCATCACTGGGAAACTGAGCACAGACTGCCCTGTGATACTCTGCATGGAGACTTTTTGGAACAAAGAGGTGAGGATGTTAATAAAGGCTGGATCAACAGATGGATTAGTTGGAGCTGAGGACAGGCCAATCGGCAGGCCCTCCAATTCATATTGATTCATATCACCGACGCGAGGCAAGGATGAAGTAAGCAAATGTAAATATTCAATATTTACCATCTGGTGGTGTTATTAGAGGCAGGGGCTTGGACATGGGCTGACGGTTATCATGCACCCACACTGCTCTCGTTCAATATTGTTCTTCCTGCCATGTATGTATTGCACTTGGTGACTATGCAGGCATTTGTAGATCAGGATCCCATTTGTTTGAATCTATTCACTTCAGCATACAGAACCTCAAACAGAAGAAGCGCAATGGACCTCAACAATAAGCTGCAGAGAGCTGTTGTGTATGTATGAACACTCTTTTTTCCCCACAGTGAAATAAAATAAAAAATACAGTCAAACAAACCAACACCTCATAGAAATATGTTTATAATCCTGACACAACTGTGTGCATATTCTAATAATATTAACGCTCCTGATGAGTTGAATTATTTAAAAGCAAAGCATGACAGTCTTATCTCTTCTCCAGTGCGTAATTAGGTACACAGGGGTGTGACTTCAATTGAAGGTGTCGCCATTGTTAGACTCTGTGAAAATATCAACGGGTGAGGTTAACGCCAATTTCCCTGTCATTAATGAAATGCACAGAGCACCTAATGAGGTAAACCACTGCTCCTTGATACTACTTATTAGCTGATGGGAGGGCACACACTCCCGCACTTCAATTTCAACTAGCTAAAAATAAATTCAATAAAAAATACTAATAATAAAAACAGGGAGCAGATGTCAAGGTGCCTTACATAATTTGAGTAAAGACAACCAGCTAACTGTTTTGTTGACTTCAACAAGCACAACAGCCTCACTGGTGCGAAAGAGAGCATAACACCTGAGGAGGGAGAGGATTGGAGACGGCATTGGCTTCATGTGTTAATGTGTATGTATGAGTACGTTGTCAGTGTGTAACTGTACATGCATATGTGTACAAATGTGACCTTTTTAAAATTACTGACAACAGAAATAGACAGCTTTATGAATCAATAAGGTAAATTAGCGTTGCAGAGTGAAAATGACAGGCAGTTCAAATTAGCTGTCTGTATGACCCCCTAGTCAGGCTGACATGTCTTTCAAATAATCACTCATCTCTTGATTTTTTCTTGTCAACAACACTATAGATCTATAATTCAAGATCTCCTCTAATTTGTCACTCCGTCATGTAGGTCTTAGATCTACTTTAAAGAAGAATTTCTTGTCCATTTTGAGAGACAAATGTGCATCAAATGCCTTTAAGCTCCTCACTGAAAATAAAATATATACTTGAACAGAGACAGAGGGCCAGTAATGAAACTTTGCTCTTTGCGATCTGTCTCTGTTGTGTTTTTCTTGTGTCTGTGTGATGCTTAGCTTCCTGGGGACTTGCTTGTCCAGCTTTAGGATTCCAATGACAGGTCCGAGGATTGCGTTGGCAAATCAAACACACTTGTGGAACAGAGGAAATCTTCTTTTCGGAGGAGCATGTATTATGGATGGACTTAAGAGATTAGACGGGGAGCTGTTTTACCTGCAGTGGACGCTGCTTGTCCTGGCTCTTTGGAGATTTCAGGCCACTGCCTGGCTGCTGTAAGAGTAATTGCCTCGCTGCTTGTAGGGCCTGGGAAGAAAAGAACACAAGACAAAAGACAGTATGAAAAAAGGGAAAAAGAAAGATGGGGAAGAGGGGAGCGAGTGAAAGAGACAGTGAAAATAAACTATTACAATTCCTAAAGCTGACAGCAGAGATAATTCAAATTTTCAGGGACAAAGTAGTCTAAAAACCCTGTCAAATATCACCTGGCATTTTCCGCAACACGTTCTGATGTGGTTAACACTGTGTTGGAGATATGGTTTAGTAACAATTCACAGCACTGTGATCAAGGATAAATACAGTTTGTCTAGAGCACCCCTGAAGAAGAGAGTGGAGGGGGGTGGTGAATTGAAAAAAAAAAGAAAAGGAAAAAGGCAAAGCGTCAGTAGAATTGACCTGTCTAGTGTGTGCTCAACTGAAATACCCACTTCTCTCTGCAAATTACTGCCACATTTGCATATTCATAATATCAATTTGAAGTAGAGGCAGCACCATGTGAAGTGTCCCTGGGAGCTGTAATTAAAGTTGACAAAATCAACATCAGATTACATTTAGAGTGAATTAACCAGCAGCTCAGGTTTTACACTAAGCATTAAAGGTGCTGATGAGCAGAGGATGGGTGATAGATGGATAGAACGATGATGGATAAATAGAAATAAAGAAAAAGAGACCTTTCGCTCTATGATGAAATTAGTTCACACTTGTTTAGACATGGCATAAAGAATTAGAAAAATCAGTCATAAACTATAAAACATTTGTCATCAGCGCCCTTTGATGTGTTTGCCAGACACAGAGATGATAAGAGTCAAACCATCAAACCCTAGAGAAATTCTAGGGTTTGATGGGATTACAGATCCCCTCCCGCCTGAATGTGTGTACGCTTGTGACGAGCAAGCTCCAGCTTCACAGGTACAGTGGCAGCTGGGCTAGCAGCTTCACTCCAATTCTTCAAGAGCAGATGGATGAAAGAGTCTGGCAGAAAAGAACATTGTGCACAGCTGCTACTACTGCTGCTGCTGCTGCTCCACACAGCCGTATACCCCGTATTCTTCGGGCCCACAAGCATCAAGTGGGAGAGGAGGCAAGAAAAAAAAAACATATGCACACACACAACACAACAACTTCACAGGTGCTTCTTTTTTTTGATGAAAAAAGAAGAGGACGAGTAGGAGGAGAAGCAAAAAATGAAAAAAAAAAAATGGAGAGTGACACTTCCTCAGGAATCAGGGGTGCTCATTTTATTTTCTGGTGCTTGCCAGTATCCATGACAACAGCTGCCTTGACAGGGCGTGCATATGGCGGAGCTCTGCCAGCTGATGGGAACAATGTTTGAACTAGTACATTGAGATCCTGAGCAAACAAGAGGAGAAGACAGGAGAGAGAAAGAGAGAGGGAGGCAGTAAAAAAAAAATGAGAAAAAGAGAAAAAAAAAGTTGCCACGTCTTAACCCCTCAGGGAAAACAGCCACCCCCCTGATCAATTATGAAAAGACAGTGCTTGGAGAGGTGGTTGTAGTGGTGGTGGGGCTGTGTCTGTCTGGCTGCTCAGGAGGAGCCAGGCTCTCTGAACTCAAGTAAACAAACACATTACACTGGCACTGAGTCCTAACTGCATTGATCTGTCTAGTTGGTAACAGGAGCCCAGTCGCCACCAGTTCACGTGCGCATGTGTGTGGGCCTGTCTTCAGAGCACACACATGCATATGCACAACGATGCACACGCAGGCAAAGCACACATCAACACCTGCAGTACGCAGGCACATCAAGCTCCGCTGGTTATGGAGTTGAAATGGATGAGAAATCAAACACGGCTTGACTTTCACTTCCTCTGACTGAATGCAAAAGACAAAACAAACCCCTTGAATGCAGCCAATCACTTTGCTAATTAAAACACAGGGGCTAATTAATCTCACCATGATTGGTAAATCAAAGTAATTATAAGGCTTATTGAGTCCTGCACACAGTAGTTAGAGGGAAGACTGCTTGATGAGTGCAGCCCAAGATAGCTGTCAGCAGGAAATGTTTATCCATGAGTGAATCAATAATGACTTGCTATCTTATACCAAAAGTCAAGAGAGGCACTCAATATATTACACACAGCCAAGACTACAAAAGAAAGAGATGTTTTTAAAAGCACTTCTGATATCCATGTCAGGTAAATATCAAGGGAGGTACAGGTGTGAGAGGTGACAAAGAGTGGTGAAGGAGAAATCAACTCTTCCAGGCTTATTAGAAGACTGCTCAGACTGCATAAAGAGTACTTCTCCAAACATACCACAGACCTTATCAACATCGACCAAACTTTTCCAGAGTGGTTTGTCATGTCTGCAACTGTCTGTCACCTCTTTCATGGAAGTGGGGTTAGCTGTGTTTCTGAGCTTCGGTAGCGGTGTGGAAGGTAAGGGAGGGAAAAAAAAAGAAAGTCCTGTCCCCTCACTTTCACTCGCTCTGAGTATTCAGCCATTACAGCAAAAAGCACCAATTTGTGCCACCCACTTCCCTCTCCACACAGATGGCAAGCTGAAGCCCATCTCGAAGCACAAAAAGCGGCAAATGCCAAGGAAAGTCATCAAAAGTTTGCTGAAGAGCTGGTGGAGCGGACAAAAACACAGACGAGTGCAGGCACACCATCTATTTAACCTGGGTTGCTATGCACGAAAAAATGACATCCCCCAGTCTATTAATGCACACATTGTATAAACAGCACAATGTGACACATTCTTCAGAATGAGAGAACAACCCAGACAGAGAGAGAGGAGAGAGAAAGGAAAAAGAGCCAGGCCCTGCTATATAAATAACAAGGCACTCAGAGGCATATTTGATGTTGATATCCATCACTGAGGTTGGAAAAGAGGAAAAAAATAAGAGGAGGGAAAATAACACACAGAGCAACCAAGACCACGACACGGGGATCCTTATGAAAATAAGATTCAGCCCAAATGGATGTGGTGTAATTGGTTTCAGATAGTGAGGTCAGGAGAAAGGCGATACAGGCAACTATTATGCGAAACGGACTGAGAAACAAGAATGTTTACACAGGCATTCCACTGCTACATTAATAGGCATGCAGAGATCACTGGAGAGGGAGAACAGGAGAGAGTGAGAAAAGACTGACAGAGGGGAAGAGAAAAAAAAAATCAGCCATTCATTCATCTCTCTCTCCCACTATCCTCCACTCTCCCAGCCCAGTGTTTAGACTCAATACAAGACAGGGTAATAAGGAACACCTATCACAATGCACCTTTGTAAAAAGCATGCAAAGATCTTAAACAAGCATGAAATACATAAGCACGTCCTGCAATGGTGAGCCAAACCATTACAAATCGCCAGATTGCTTATTGTGTTTGGTGGAGGGACGAAGGGTGGGGGAGAGCATGAAATAAGCCATCCACTAAGAATGTCACTCTTTCAAATCCACCTGGAGACTGCACGATATGCAGCCATGACATTGGAATTGGATATATCTGAGGAGCTGTGACATTGTGTTTGGACAGTGCAGATCACTTCCTGGCCCAGGTCATGTTGGGAGTTGTTGTTATTAGGGGATATAGCAGATATTGGAATGATGACACAGGTATGAAATAAGCTGTCCTCAACAGGTATATTACCAGAGTGGTGCAGCCTGGACACACTGCTCCCATGAACAGAAAGTAGCTGTAAACATATTGCATCAATTGTTGATCAATAAGAGATGTGTTGCATCAGTCTTTCTGTGGTGTGTGGAACAGATGTTTGGTGTGTATGCCTGTGTATGTTTGTTAGAGGGAGTAAACGGCTGCTGTTCAACATTCGGCTGTTGGCCAGAACAGCTCCAGTCATGCTGACAGGCTTGACAACTCCCACACAGACACTGCTG
>JAPTGW010000005.1:26529025-26540409 GCA_029814545.1 Apogonichthyoides opercularis
AAAAAAAGAACATTGATATACACAGGATATAATAGTGTTATATTAGATAATGGTGGGCATGTGAATTAACAGTTGCATAAGTCTTTGTTTCTCTCACAAAGACAATTTACACAACTTTAAAATGCTGTATAATAGTCTTACATTAGACTAGTATGTGACCTGTGGGGAACCACGGGTTGTAGATGTGGTGGCTTTTATGTTGGGGAAAGCAGACTTTTGGGAAAGGATGTGAGTCTATATTTTATAAGTAGTGACATAAAAATTGTTTGGTAAATCATTCTTTAACATGTAAGCAACAATTAATATACAGTATTAATACTCAGGTGTATCTGTGCTCCTCTTTAACTCTCCGGGCAGCACAGACGCACAGGAGCAGCAAGCGACAAACTCTCCACGCAGCTAAAAAGTTGATACATTGGTTACATATTGACCAATGTTGATTAATCGTGATACGCTATAATCGGCCCGATTAATCGGTCAGGATCTAATTATGGAGCATTAGTTCAAAACCAAAGAGTATTTAATCTACTAGGCATCCATTCATCTTGGGAGATAAATATGTTGCACACCGATTAATTACCTTAAATGTTTTTAATTACAATTTTCAATGACAGGTTTAGACAACAAACTACTGAGATGGGGTTAGGAGAAAGGGGAAAGCAGCAGAGAAGCGTTCTAACATGTTTGTGAAAGGTCTGTTTTAATTCAAACCTTGATATTTTTCCTTCACCTCTTCAAGTCGTTTTGTTGCAAGTTTGGGTTTATGCCTGTAGCCTTCAACTATCCCAATGCTGAACCACAAAGTGGTGAGAGTTTAGGGAGATCTCACACATACCTTTTTTCTTGCAGACTTTTGGATTTTTTTTTCCACTTGATCAATTCCACATTTACAGTTATAAAGCTCCCCCATATCACAGTGTACACCAAACAGACGGTCTTTGATCTGACCAAAAGAGGCGGTTTTGCCTCACATCAAAGTGAATCATTGTTGACGTCATTTATGGTGTTAAAACAGTATTTGGATGGGCAGTCGTTTGGAACAATACAGGAAGTTATTCCACTCTACTATTGCCAGTAAAAACAGAAGACGGAAGAAGGAAGTTCAGATTTTTATTCATAAAAACAACCTTAGACCTGCAGTGGTTGATCATTTTTTGTTGTCACTGGACAAAAAGTCCATAACAAACAAGAATTCTATCCATTTTTGTCTCTGAATGTTTTTGGGCAGTTGAAAAATCTACCCGGTGATGCTGACTTTGGCTAACAGGTGTTTCCAGTCAGCTAGAAGGGACTGGCAGCTGTAGTTACTGATCACTCATCAGATTTGATCAGACATAGTTCAACACAGAAGAGGATTATCTATCTTTACTTTTGGTCATTTATTTTGTACCCAGAAGAGAGCTGCAGCTCAGAGGTGTCTATTTTCACATTCGGCTGTTTTTCCAACTGACTTCAGCTCCTGCAGGTTTAATCTCCGACTTTCCTTTGTCTAAATGGACTTACCAGCCAGACTGACGAGCTCTGTCTGCCCAGAGTAAACTGGTTGCCAGTGGCTGTCTCTTGTCAGTGAAAACTTCCTTCCTCTCAAGTGAAGGCCAAGAGTTGGATTTTGCTTATCAGAGGCCGTTTGAGACACACACTTTCATTTGGGAACATTGTATAGGTAATTGAAGCTTGTAACTTTAACCAAACCCCAGGCTATGACAAACTTTAGAAAGGTAACATTTATTTTATAATAGTAAGTGGAAAATGTTTTTTTGTGGATAAGATTTTAAATCCACAGCAACATCTCTCACCTCTGAGTTCTTAACTGCCTAATTAAAGTAAAAAGACAAAAAATAAATAAATACATCCCCACTTTTGAGAAACTGAATCTAGTTTTAATCAGAGTGTGTTGGTAATAAATTAATTAAACAATTAGAATACTTGCAAATAAACTTTCCGTCAACTTATTCAGTAATTGATTCATTGTTGTTTTTGGTGATGGGGCAGAAAAACACATTTACACCATGTTGAAGCCTTTCTTGGCAGCACAGGCATTTGTAAATATGATCACTCACTCCTACTCCCTTTTCAGTTAGCACAAAACCAAGTGGATAAATAGGCCAATAACTATGCATAAACATGCTGCTAATGTTTCAGCCCTTAAGGGATCATTCCACTGCTCCCTCTGCAGCATACTAAGTTTTTCTGCTAAAGCAACTAGCCATTAGCTGCTGCTGCTGATGCCTTTCCCCATGCCCTCTCTGTTGGGTCAAGTGGTTTTTGAAATAGCCTTGTATGTTTTGATAATGCCGCCATGTCTGCTTCTCCTAAACAGCAGAAACTCTACATCAGTTAAACATTAGTGTTTCTTATTTTCATGGGCCCTTTGGTTGTCTCAAAACCCAGTATTTGGAGATTTTTGGTCAGTAAACATATTTACGACCACTCTTTGTATATTCAACCTTTTAGATGGAAAGTAGCTTAGACATTCATAGGCGATAGCAGCCATACTAGTCTTTAATTCTCCAGGTGATTTTGGATGCAGGCCCATGTCCTGTTGGAGCTGTGAAAGCTCTGTATGCAAGGCTGTATGTGCAAAGTCCATAGGGAGGACTGAGAGCATGATGAGAATGCAGCAGTGTATAATCGGCTGTTTGATGGCTGCAGATCATGTTTTCACAATGACAAGAGCCCCACGGGGAGATCAGAGAGATAGGGGGTGAGAAGGGGAGGAACGCAGGGAAAGACACGAGGGTGAGAAGAAAACACAAGGAGAAGACTGAGGTTGTAAACAGTGTGGGAGGGAGGTAAACACAAAAAAGGACAGACAGAGCTCTGAGAGGTGCTGTGGAGAAAAGGACAGGATTTTTTTAAGGATGAAAGAGAGAGTATAACAGGGGTGGATGTGGTCTGAATCTCAAACTACAGGCCTTCGCTCCCCTGGGCACCATGAGATCTGAAAAGATTAGATGGGTTTAGGTGAATGGTAAGCTTGCCAAGCCATGCAGAGGTTGCGGCATCAAGTGTACTATATCTTTCCAGCAGGAAGTGTCGAGGTTGTTAGTAAAGGAAACAAATCAATCACACTGTCAAGTATTGTGTCCTAATGCAGAGTTAGTTAATTACTGTTTACAGTAGGATGAAGTTTTCGATATGTACTTAAATGTGAGAAATAATCAGAAAGATGTAAAAGGCAAATAAGTGCTGTCACAACTAATAGCAGTCACATGAAAAACCTAAGGAAAATGAAGATTCTCCATGAAGAAATAATGACCACTTATCAGTCCACTGGTCAAAAAAAATCAATTCTATCTCATTCACATTAGATAAACTTTGCCCTGTCCTTGTCAAGGCAAGGTTATGGGTGATAATAAAAGTGCAGGGCGTAATGTGAGGCTGAGCTATGCAGATGTCTGCAGGAGTGAAGTATGACTTTGCCATCTGCGTGTCCGCGAATGCCATCAAGCCCAGAGATTAAAAGAAAATGTATAGCTGCATCTGCGAGCCTTGACTGGGCATGCAGCGATATCATCTTCCCTGTACTATATGCTTTACCTGAACACACAGCTCCCCACTCACACAGACAAACACAACATTTAGGCAGGGTTATACCAGTCCAATTTTAAGTCCAATTAAAGCATGATTTAGCTTAAATAAATAACAAACTTAAAATGATGAAAGATTATGTTTAAACCTTTTCATTTTCAATGTAATGTTTACTTTAAACCTAGATTAAATTTTAATTCTGTTGCATGAAATGTTGAATTTACACTGAGGGACTCAAAACTCAACCTGAGTTTTCTGATGCTGCTGAATTTCTGTGAAGATGCTATGCAGTAGGAAATGGTATAGAGCTGAATAGGAGGACAGGACCAGCTGGCGAACATGGCTGAAACAGCGTGACCTTCATTGTTTAGAGGGTTTTTTTTTTGTTCTTCTATTGTTTGGCTTTATTGTTCCATTAATTCATGCAGTGTTTTTTGTTTGTTTTTTTTTGTAAAGGATGAGAAATTAAAGGTTTTCTACTGCACTATCATATGTAGGCTAACTGGCAACAAGAAATAATTGTATTAAGGAACATGGAGTATCTGGATGTTAAGGGGTTCCTCTACTGTTTTATATTTACAAGGCCCTGACAGAATACAAACATATGATTTATTTACTTAATGGTAATGTGGGTAAGTAAACGCCTACATTGATAACGTTATGTAAATGTTGTTGAGCTCTACATGGAATTAATAAACTGCAGCAGAGCCCTGCTTACGTTACTTGTTTTAAACATAATTTTGCTAAACTTTAAATTAAACCCTATCTCAGATTAAATTAAACCTTCTTGGTACCAACCCAGCCTCATAAAATCATTTTACCCTTATCTATCCCTCTGAAGTTCCCACTCATATTCACTGAGACCCTACTCCACTCTCCACTCTACTCTTTTTTTTTTTTTTTTTAAATGCCTTTTCCTTTCATTCTTGTCTCCCTTTACATCCCTAAGGCTAATGTCATTTCCTGCAGCACCGATCCACCACTCCTACTGCTTCCATCTGATTGTCCCCATCTCATCTCATCTCATCCCCTCCTTTCTGCAGACAGCTGCTCCACCCCATCGTGTCAAACTCTCAACTCCTCACTCATTTATCTCTCCTTTTCTCATGTCCTGTCTCTCTCCTCCATCCCTGCTTCTGACAAGACATCGCAGTCCTAATTCAGGCTTAATTTCAGGCTTAAATTCAGTCCTAACTTCAGTCTTCCTCAGAGTAAATGGCAAAAGGTGAACACATAACATTTTTTAAAACTCTGTCTCTGTTCCAGTGCTGATGGTCAACCCACTCTGCTACCACCGGAGCAGGTCCAGCAGCTGAACACACGCTCTACAGGCATGCTCAACAATGTGCAGCGCCTCTTCTCCCACCACATGATCCAGACCTTTGGCTGTGACTATTCCACCAGTGGCGTTACATTAGACGCTGTTCTCAACAAGCTGCGCACCTTTCTGGAGCTTCGTACCACTGATGGGCCACGGCACGACACTTATCTCATTTTCTACAGTGGGCACACATACCGTGGCACCGGTTCCTGGGCTTTGGCGGGTGAGAGCCCAGCATCCAGCTGTTATTTGCCTTATTATACCATCTCATACCTTTTTATGCTTTTGCTTTTGCTTTTTGTTCTTTGACATATATCAGTCATGGTTCCAATATATCTCGAACTCATTTTGCCTACTGTAGCATCATGCCTTTACCACTCTTTCACTAGTATTATATAATAAAAAATGTAATTATTAGAAAACATCCAGAGTTAATGCATATTGCATTGGGTATTAATTCAAGGATTATCTATAAAAGCTTTTCAAGTATGCTGTTGCAGGAATGAAAACTTGTTTCACCAGCTCTTGCAAAAAATAAATCTGTGGCAGCGCTGTTTCTTGGAGAATATGAAGTACATGTTATATTCTCTCTCCTAACATGATTTGCATTACAGACAGATTTTCATTCTTTTCATTTCACCTGACCTCTCAGTCAATCAGAGGCTGATTTTCACAGATCACATAAGTAAGAGAAAAAAGTTGGAATTTCTGTGAAGGGCTCTGCACAGAAGTTTGGTTCCAGTAGAGGAGATTCAGAAAAAAGTTGCAGACGGTCTGCTGTGACACGACCGTTCCCTGAAGAGAAATGAGAATCGCAGCAGGTTAACACCGTGTCAGCTCCAGCTCTTGTGTTCAGAGATTATTTGACACATTATCTCTGTGTGCTGCTGCAAACAAGAGGGAAAAAAAAATCCCCATTGAAAAGATAATCACTTTCTTGTGTCACCATCCTGAAGGCAGTGTGAGGACGTTTTCAGTCGGTGCTCAGTGGATAATTGTACACATTTTGACAAACTGTGATTGCTCTGGCAGGAGTCCAAATTGGGGACAGTTAGTTTTCAAGTCATATTTTCTCTATGATTCCCACAGTTATAAAAGCTGAGTCAGTCAGTGCGAAATTGCACAGCTTGCAATGAAAGATCCGGTTTGCTGTGCTGATCATAAGGAGTAATGCAATGTTTCTAAAATGAGACCAAAGATTTCTCCTAAATATGAGTCTTTGTGGAGGTCGTCAGCAGTATATTTTACTTTCATAGCTAAGTGGTGCAGTACAGCATGAGCGAAGGGAAATAATATTCTAAATCTGTTTTTGACGTAGCTCTCCTCTGATCTTTGCACTTTGGGTCTGCCATCTGCAAACCTCTTTGTACAGTTTGTGAGGTTGTGGTGACAGCGGTTAGACAGACAGACAGACAGGCCCGCAAGTGAAAGTTGACAAGTTTGATCCCTGCAAAGCCACTGCATGTCCATCAACAGCTATCTATTCTGTTGAAATGTCCTTGAACAAAACTTCCTATAGTGGCTCTATACACACTATATATTCATCTCTAGAAGTACCGGTATGTGCATAGACACACAATTCAGAGTTCAACAAAACAGGGGCCTGTATTATGATGGGGTTTATTAAATTGTGTGTATTGTAGCATACCCTCTTGATATCTTGGTCACATTTTTTGCCACATCTTCTATTTCCCGCTGCATTTTCTCTGTGACTCATCATTTCTAACCTCCTCTGCTGCAGGAGGTGAGAGTCTCCATCTGGCCCAGTTGCTCGAGTTGTGGAAGGAGAAAAACGCAGGCCACTGTTCCCGTCTCATCATTGTCCTGGACACAGAGAACTCCCTTCCCTGGGTTAAGGAGATGCGTCGGGTGGAGGGCGTGTACGTCGCCGTTCAGGGGGCTGAGCTGTCTCGGCTGGACCCTGAGACCGGGAACACCCCATTTCTCGGGGACTTCACTTCCGAATGGGTGGAGTTCAACTGCAACCCTGACAGCGACACTCAGTGGTCAGAAAGGGGGCGGCTCGTGACTGCCGTCTATGGCGTGTCCAAGCGCTGGAGTGACTACACACTTCACCTGCCGACTGGAAGCGACGTGGCCAAGCACTGGAAAACCCACTTTCCGAAGGCGACATATCCCATGGTGCACTTGTCCAACTGGTGCTGTGGCCTTAATCTGTTCTGGTTATGTAGCGTGTGCCTGCGCTGCTTCAGGAGGTGTAAACTAGCTTGGTTCCCACCGGCTGTACTGGACACAGGACAGGGTATTAAACTGGTGCACTCTTAGGTAATTGGGAAAGGTGCCATATCTATTTTGACTCTGGTTGTTTGTGTTTCATACCTGGTGTTTGCCATTTACAAGTTGTAATATGAAGGGGAAAAAACATTTGAACATGAAAACATTTGGCTTTTGGTCAGATGTTTTTGGATTCCTCCAGGATGTATTTTTGCACCACTTGCAAATACGCCAAAAAAGAAAGAAATGGAAATGATGGATGAAGAAATGAAGACTTAATGATAATTGTAAAATGATTTCATTACAATGGAGGTGGTAAGATTAACCAAAGTTTGTGTTTTCAATTACTTTATCATATTTTAGTGCAGATTATCATGTTTTTGAATATTATTTTGCCATTACAACATTATTCATTCTTGGTTAAGGTTTCAACATTTTTTTTTTATGAGTAATCCAATGCCTTACGAGTGCCTTAAAGATGGACTCGGGATCATCCTTAATGGAATGCCTGACTTCCTAGAGGTTATATACCATTACCTTTCCTGTTATTTACATTGAGCAGATTTGCTCTACTCTAAAAAGTGAGCTAGGAGAGGGCCGGTGTCTTCCAAAGCTGTCGAGCATGTAAGTGAGATGACTGTTCGAGGGTGAAACCTGTGGCCTTTGGGTTACCGGGCATTTTAACCACAATACCCACCTGTCATTCTGATTTAGGGATCTTTTCATCTTCACTTCAACTATTCAGATATGCCTTTATTCCTGAAATGAACAAAAATGCTGGAGGGAAGACCTCTCATTACCACACTGCTTGTGTCTTATTCCCTGTCTTGCATGAGTAGAAAACAATTTGCTGCAAACACAAAAAGTACCTTTCGCTCCTTAAACTCTGACCTTAAACTCTGATATTTACCATCTTTTCTATTTTATTTGCTATGTTGCATCTTTCACCCACACATCCCTACACTCTGAAATATTTTGCTGCCTCCTTTGCTTCACTGTGAAGTTTCCGAGTGGTATTTTCCACATGTCATTACCCATGTGCCTCACTTCGTTGGATGATCCCCTTCCATTTTGCTCGAACTAATGTTGTATCTGAAAATGTCAGAATTAAACTCTATGAATAAACAAATGAAATAGCCCGGTGTAGTTATGTGACAACTTTAGCGACAGAATATATTAGAATAAAGAAAGATGGAAACAGTAGATCGAGGAGAAAATAAGACATAGTGTAAGACAGGCAGCCAGGCTCATTTAACATGGCTGGCTTTACAGACACTGAGTAAACACAGACTCTGCTCTAGCACTGCTGTCAAATATTAGGATTGTGAATTGGAGAAAAATGAGAAAGTGTAAAGGGAAAATGAAACAACACACAGCACACCATCTCTGAGGGATTCGGTCCCTTCAGTTATTTCTGGTGCCTTCCTCGACATGTGTTCAAGGCGCTGTGCTGTGGCCTGACTCATGCCTCAAGGTGCTCTTATGGGCAAAGGACAAGGTTTGGGAGGAAAAATAGATGAAAGCTGGATGAAGCAAGGTCAACTTTTAGTCATAACACTCCAGCTACATCAGCTAGAAAAGCCGAGGAGAAAGGTGGTGTGAAGCCAGGTGACCTTTTATCGCTCTAAACTCACTGTGCCGAGGTACCATAAATATCAAACCATTAGGCGGGTTCAAGCAATAATTCCAGCAATTCACAGTGGCAATTAGTGAAAAGGAGACCAGAATAAATGCTGTCTCGTGTGGGTGTTCTTTTCATTGCTGAAGCCTGCAAGCTGCAGTTATAGCTGGGGTCAGGGATTCATGTATATGGCGGGAATCATTTATGAGAATATTAGATTACGGGCCGGATTCATCTCCTAAACTGGATTAGGTAATAAAAGAGCCAGCCGCCTCTGAGGCCTATGCGGATGTGCTGAGTCAGAGGCGGACGCACACTGTCAAATACACACATAAACATGGATACATGTGTAGATTCAACTACACGTACGTACCAATTCTCTACGCCTTTCTGTGTGACTGTTCTTCTACAGCTGAGACTCATGTCTGTGGGGTAATTACAGCCGTCATGGGGCGTTACCTTCTAATACAGGCAAAGTGATGTGCTTGTCATTTGGCTGCAATTTATTCGGGAAAATACATTTGCTTTTACAGCCCAGGCAGTGTAGAGCATGAATTGGTGGAGCAAATACATCAACTGTGCCTTCATTATTATGTATTCCCATTGAAGGTGGAGGAGCACATATTTTTATGCCTCTTTCTGGGATACATTTCTAAGTTGTTTAAAAAGTGTTTTGTGTAATTTGCTTGGATTTTAACCACTGATCTATTTAATAATGAATGGAAGGGGCGTCTGAGCTCTGCAGGGAAGACTTTGATAAATAATTGGATCTCAGTGCTCCTGATTTAAAAGCATAAGCCACTTGGTGATTCTACCTAGGTGTTCTTTTTCACCTCCCATACCTCGCTGACATCTCGGAGGCATGCATTTTAAACTCCATACAGTAGAACCAGGTATATACATAGCTGCTGAATGTCCCTTTTTTATTCCTTTGGAACAGAAGGAGTAATGGAATGAGTGATTACAGATTCAGCAGCATCACCACTCCAACTTTCGTCCTATTTTTCAAGATGCCTGCTTGTGTGGCTCGCAGTAGGTCCGACATTGAAATGTCAAAGCCATTATCTCAAATTACAAGGGCTGAGAATGTGTTTAGTGGCCATTTAACCATGTGACGCTTCCCACTATGCAGACAATCATTTGGAGAATGCTTCCAAAATTTCCCTGCACTCAGGTCATTCTTTGAATGTTGCACTCTAAACATATGTTCATTTTATAACAGAGCGTAGCATCATCCACTATATCATCTATATGGTATCTTAACCAGAAAGCAGAACCTGGATTGTGACTCATTTCCTGCTATTTTGGATCACAGGCTCAGGTTGTCATGGTTGTGGCAAACTGACGACGGCGTGTGTAATCCTGACCAAACTTTTGCAGAAGGCGTCATGGACTGCTTTAACTGGAAGGCGAAATATTTGATTCCCTCAACATTTTCTGCCAAGATAAGAATATCAGATGAAATGTATAGATTTGCAAATTCAAAACAGAGATTTGAAGAGATTATTCATGGTCCAAGGACTGGAGTCTGGGCAAGGATTTGTGAGCTGATGCTGAGGGAGTGAGTGAAAGAGACGTAGTATCCTTGGTTATTAGACATATTCCTTCTTGTAAATCAAGGCTCAAGATTAATACAGGATAAAGAAATCAAGTGTATTTTGTGTAATATTGTGTTGGCTGGTATCTGGGCTACCTTGACCTCTGTATGCACAGAAAAACCCATTTGTATGTGTTAAAAGACAGGTTAATATGGATAGAAATGTATAAAGCAAGCATTGGAAAAGGAAAATGAGCTGAAGTGGGTATGACATATTTAAATACAAATTAACTCTGAAATCTTATTTGTAAATGTGGCCCTTTGAAGGTGTGTCATCAGTATAGATTACTAATTAATCAAACTGAACTGCTCTGTGTATTGGCTTTTGTAAGCAGCCAAATATACTTAGAATGAGCCAGATGATGTGGATGCGCTTGATTCAATTAAAAGTGTAAATCGGAGGCTAACAAGACTGTCAGCTCTGTGGGATCGGAGGTTCTGTAATTAGCTTTGTTGTCACACTTGGATTGAGACGCGACAGGCCTAGGCTGAGCTAGGCTAGTGAAAAAGATGACTTTCCTATGCTGAACTCGCATCTGGGAGCCCAGGCAGCTTCACAAGCTCAGGGAAAATACAGTTTGTATCCAGGGCCACCTTAACCTAATGGTAGGCCCCGGGGCTGAGGGAGGTGTTGTAGGCCCCCCTGTCCTATCCTTCAAAAGTCCTGAGCCTCTTTATAAAATATAATATCTTGGTAATCTGCAACAGCCAGTAGTTTAACCAAGATGGACGGAAGTTTGACTTATGATAAAAATTACTTTAAAAAAGGATCAACTGTTGGGAAAAACATTTATTTAACAGCAGCAACAGATCAAACTAAGAACCCGTGCACCTGCAAAAAGGCGGAAACTCTTCTCATGCCAGTTTTCTTTTACGAGCACCACTCTCAAATTTTTTCTTCCCTGACATTTTGTAATTACCGTATTTTCTGGACTATAAGTCGCTCCAGAGTATAAGTCGCACCAGCCAAAAAAATGCATAATAAAGAAGAAAAAAAAAAACACATATAAGTCGCACCGGAGTATAAGTCACATTTTTGGGGAAAATTTCTTTGATAAAATCCAACACCAAGAACAGAC
>JAPTGW010000005.1:26585997-26598665 GCA_029814545.1 Apogonichthyoides opercularis
TATAATAGCAACAAAGTTTAGAAATTAAAGAACACAAAGTTTTATTTAAAAAAAAAAAAAGGGACCACTCGCACAGAGCCAAACATGAAGCTAAAAATGTACTTGGAGTCGACCTGAGAACACCTGCAAATTGTCTTTTTTTTTTATGAAGTTTTATTTGTCACAATGTATCGCCTCTTTAAGTATCTTTGGCTTCTAACTTGACAGAGTTAACATAAAATAATAAGAATAAATCACATTACAGAGTTATAATTGCGAGCACTTAAAAATTCAAGCACTTTCCAGACCTTGAAAACACAATTTTCAAGGATTTTAAGCACCTGTAAGAACCCTGTTTTAGAGAAGGTTGTGTTGATCCCCGGCCACACACAACAACAGGCAGCCTGAACAGCCCTGCAAGGGGAAAGCCAACCACTAGTGTCATGGAGCTGAAGGCAAGACACCTGCAACAGCCCGTTTTAGTGCAAGACAGTGGCCTCCTCCTCCTGAAGATACAGAAAATGACAGTACAAGGCATTTTACAGCATGTCATTAGGCCCAGGCAGTCAGTCAGCCTCCAACACAGACACATTTCCTCTCTCCACATATCACTGACGAGGATAGAAGGTGTCAGATCACATGACACATTTTAGACCATACACACACATACAAGTCACACCCTCAGTCTTGAATGCAACAGGGGTCAGTGTGAAAGTAATTTGGTCAGGAGGCCAAGAGGTTTTCAGTAAGCCGGGGACACATGAGACTCCTCTGACAAGAGCAGCCTGTGGTGGAAATCAAAACGACAGGCCATGAAAAATGTATTAGCTCGATGTTGCTTCTCTCCCCTGAAGGTAATACAGTTTCACCTGAGGTATGGGGCTGCTGAACGGTGGGATCGATTGCAGCCTGCTTGTGTGTGCTCCAACTCCAGGGTAACAGCCCCAGATTATTGATGGGACTATTTGTAGCTTTGTGACGTTTACCTTTATCATGTGACACTTGCTGCTGTTATAGACTATTTTTACTGCTCTATAAAAGAAGGTGCCTTCAAGTGGGACCTCGGGAGTAAATATGCTGTGTGATATGTAGGTTAGGCTTCTATTATTTCCTGCACTCCCTGAATCATTTTAGCATTGACAAACTTGTATCAATAGCCTAGAAGGTTCTGTCATACAGGCTCAGATCTACACAGGAGGGTTTACACCATTTGACACATAATACAAGCGTATCCTTGACAGAAGGATACTCTAATATGTGGAAGGAGCAGTGGATAAGATTTGTACTGTTCCCTTGCTTAGAATGACCTAAATATATCTGCCAGCAGTTGAAACTGGGGCCAAAAGCTCTCTTTCTTAACCAAGTAATATCTGTTCCTGGAATGCATTTTTAAAACTCCACCACCTGTGCCAAAACCTACAAGTTTATTTCAATGCATTTTCATTTCTTTTAGGGAGTCTGGAGAGCCACTATAGCCAGTTCTTTTGCCACACCCCAAAATCATCTTAAAAGCACTTGAATGGCTTAATCTTGGTTAAATAATTGTTTCCTGTATTAAATGAAAGACATTTGTTACAGCATTTCAGTGTTTATTTCACCATCCTTGCCCTTACAATTCTACAGTAGACCCCATATTTAAAATACAACACAATGGTCATAAAGGTTCTACAGGAATAACCAGCTTAGGTTGACTGGGTAGTGCAAATTAATAGAGACAAAGAGTTAGGTCACAATATTAATATGAAATTAATACAACTACATACTTGACAAATGCTGCCAAATTATAACTTACTACAATGGTCAAAAAAAAAAAAAAAAGGCTGAAATGTGAATATAAACATGCAATATATGTACAACACCAATTTATGTGTAGTTATAGTAAAGATATTCTCCCAACAGAACACTCAATTTGTTATTACCAAACACTTACCAACTGTAGATTAAAAAGCAGGTACTGTACAATAGATGATGTGTCTGGAACTATTCATATCTTTGACAATCTGTTCATCTCACATCATGACAGCCTTCCACTACTACATATCCATAGCAAATCTACAAGCAGAGTGTTTTTACACCAAACGGACACAAAATACCAAGCAGAATGGTCTAAAGAGAAAGCTGTGCCATTTCATCTAAGCTCGATAAATAGTAAATAGAATCCAAAAATAATTTATTTAAAATTCTCCCACATCCACCCTCTTGTCTCTGAACTTGCTTCTGGCCTTGGTCCGAGCTTTGAACGCAGCAGAGTTGTGGAGATGCTAGAAAATGCAAGAGAGGAGAGGGTATGCAAGTTAGGAATGCTTCAATAAAGTTAACTTCGTGGACAAGAAAAGACAAGAGACGTGGAGGCTAAATAACCTGTCCGTTCGCACATACCCTTTCAAAGCGAGAGATTTTCATGGCCTTCATTGTTGCAGAGTCAACCAGCATAGGTGGTCCCAGTTCAAACACATCTCTGATGAATTCATTTGCCTAGTTGGAACAAAGTGAAAAAACAATTAGGAAAACAGCTTTAGCATCAGCATAAATGAAAGTTTAATTTAAAAAAATAAAGAGAACAGTTTCAAAGCACTTTTCTGCAAACTCTTTTTCCATCCAGCTATATTTTCATGGCATTTCTCTAGTGCATGCACAAAATTATCCTAAATTAAGTTAAGTTATCAGCCTCCTGGTACAGAGGGCATCTTTCAAAAAAAAAAAAAAATTCAAGACAGGAACAGCCATTAACTCTGTATTAGGACTGTCAGCAACACAAATCATGCAGTTAAACGTTGCTGTTGTAAATGATTTATCCATTTCCAATTCTACAGATATTTAAACCATCAGTTACCTGGAGGTGGTAGTTCATCCCAGAGCCTACAAACTCTCTAAAGGCGTCATATGTCCTCTTTCTGACCCAGCTATCGATGGTCATACGCTCCGTTCCAAAGCGAATGGTCTCAGACTGGAAGTCCCCTTCCTGGAAAGTGGAGCATGATGAGAAAATAGCCATGAGTCTCCAAACTCACAGTACTCCACATAAAACCAGAGTTCACTGCCCGTGATGTAATCCTAAACCTGGTTAGGGTTAAGACTCACCTCAACTGCCTTCAGGACATCTCTAAAAACTGACCGTTGTTTCCTTTTGTCAGTTTTGGCTCTGTGCTTATTACAGTCTGTGGCTAGGGCGTTCAGTTTATCGCACAATTCATCCCAGCTGTCAAACTCAAACTCCTGAGAGGGACACATACAATGAAAAGGTGCATTTAACACAACAACAAAAAATGTCCAAATTCTGCCAGATACCGACACAAATATATGATTTAGGAGAAGGAAAGAAACACTAGAATTACAAACATTTTGAGAATGTATGGATCAAACTCACAGCATCCATGTCTCTGGCCAATTCAAAGAGCAGAGCAATGGTCTCTCCTGCAGCAATTCTCATGTTGACGTCTTCACTCTCCAACAATCGAGGCAGTTTGGGCAGGTGCCTGGATAACAAAATAAACAAATAAATACTAGGACACAGTACAGTTAAAAAACAGCCCATTAGGGTTGACAGGGGGTCTTACTTGCGGAGGATATCTTTAACCTGGTTGGCAGTGCAGATGGTGAGCAACAGTGCCCAGGACAGCAGAGCGTTGGTGTGGAGCTGGCTTGTCTGTGGACTGACTGAAGGACACGTACCATCCGCCCTCGCATAGGACCGGGTGAACAGGTTTTCAAAGCACTCCATGGTGGCATGCACATCCTATAGCAGAAAGCAACAGGGATCGTTTGAGTAATTATGTACTAATTCTGAAAATATTCTAAGACAAACTAAGCATCTGTAGTCATTACAATTAACACAAGCGCCTGCTATGAACGTCCTAGTGCCATGTTTGAGTTTGATCATCAGTTGAGCTGCCAGTCCTGTTGGCATCACAAATATTAAGGCTAAAGAAATGTCACAACTGATAATGAGTATAAATGCGCAACTGACAAGGGTTGTAAAAGGCACAGCAGTACTAGCTGCCCTCAAGCTCAGAGGTGTCAAGACTAGACACCACAAGATCAAGAACTTACCAAAATGTCATCTTCTGCAACTAAAGTACAGAGACCCAAGCTTGTCGCTACCTATTACAGAAACAGAGAGACAGCTTTCAGTTGACAGAGGAATATCCACTCAGACAGCTACCAATGGTAACACCTTCAGTGGAATTTCAGGGTGTGAGATATTCACAATAAACACAAATATGGATCATCAGATCATTTTAACAGTAGTGTCAGGTACTCACTGCCTGTCTCGCTTGAATATTGGCTGATCCATCTGCCAGGATGTTTCTGAAGATGGGTTTAAGGGTTTTCAACACCTCCTCACTCTCGATGCCCGAGCCCAGCTGGATACACAGCAGACATGCTAAAGAAGCAGCCGCCCGCTGCTCCTCACCTTTGCCTGACAGTCAGAGGGGTCGGAATTAGCGTTCTGAAATAAAGCCAGTCTTTCAATTCTTTCATTTTAGGATGCCTTTTGCCCACATTATTTGAGGAGGTGTAAGGTTTAAAGTAGAAATGAAACAATGAACATTGTTATTATCATTAATTTTATGCGTACCTTAGGCAAGACATAAATAAAAATTGTGATTCACCAGAATTAGTTAAAAAAAAATAGAGATTGGATTTCACTTTGTTAACAGCAGGGTGCAGCCAGCTTGAAAAACAAAAAGGACAGCTGATGACATCAAATGGTTGGTTGATCTCTTATTTAGAATAATTAGCATAAACTGACATGAACACATGGCTAATTGTGTAAGGCTGCAGTAGATGTCAACATTTTTGTGATGACACAAGCAGTCATAATGGCTATACTGCCACAAATCATATAGAAGCATTTAACATTCATGGAGCTGAACAAGGGTCCCATTCATTTTCTTTCCTGTTGTCTTCATGCTGCTTCATGCTCTCAAATGCAGCAGCTCAAACTTCTTTTTCTGTACAACTCTATTACAGGATGCATTTGTTCTATTTCACATAACTTAATTCATAATAAGCATTACAAAAAAGTATACAGTTGCATTAGATGATCTGAGCCTGATCTGCTTAAGACAGGTCACATGAATTGCATGAATATTTACTTTCATATTTGTATTACTGAGCATCTAATAATGGCATAAAGTGAGTTTTATCCAAATCACGCGTTTGCTTTAGTAAATTTGCATTTATGAACAGCCTATTTGAGACAGAGACATCATGACAATAGCTGGTTTCTAGATTGCTGCACACTGCTGAAGAATGAGCATAAAGAAAGCAGAACAGAATCTAGTTCTCATAAAATCAAAGCGAATATCATATTTTAGTTCCATGTTGCCATACATATAAAATAAACCACCGTAGTATTTTTCATCGTTTCACATTTACTTTAAGGGTATAATGCTAAAGATATTACGTAAACAATATGGGTGAGGTAAACTTTGAAGCTATACTATGCAACAATGTTCACTCAGTATTTCACAACAGTGGGCCAGGGCCATGAAATGCAAAGCAGTTATAGTGAAACCTGACTATATTTTCATTGCAGTTATATTCTCAAATATAACTACTTATGTCCACACAATCACAGAACGCCACAGCAAAGTTATAGACAGACTATGACTGAAGTGCACACTTCCTCCTCCTGTCTGTGTCTTACAGGTAAGAGAGAGGAAATAAAGGCATCTTTGCCCAGAGTTTATTTCTCAGAACTGCAGCACACCAAATGCAATTGCACATACAGCTTCAGGAAGTGTGTGTAATGCATACTCTTTTTTTTTTTTTCCCCAGTACCTTTCTTGAGACACCGTTCAATGCTGTCTGTGATGGTCATCCTTCTCTCCGAGATAAATTCATACAAGATCCGTGTGGCCATAGCAGTCTTAAGCCCATCCAATGCCCCCTGTCTGGTCTTGGCACTACAGAAAATAATACACAAACCTAATTTTAAGGCTCAAATAATATGAACAAAAGAAGCTGTGCTACTGTTGTCACCAATCTTCAGTATCATCCTCTTCAGTATACAAACGCTGCTAACCCAATTGGAGAGTGGTTTTTTTGTTTTGTTTTTTTTTTTATAGTCGACCAGCCCACATATCAAAACTTTGTTCCCCTCCAGTTCACAACAGCACTACAAACTGTTGTTATCCTAACTTAAACATCTATGTGTGTCTCCAATTCAGTTAGCAGTACGTCACCTTATACTAAACTGGATGTTTTGGTTGAGTCTTGTGGCAGCTTGCATAAAAGGCCTGATAGTGTGTTTGCAGACTTGGTATTTTTACCTCTTGTCCACAGTGCTGTCTATAAACCCTTTCAACTTGTACTGGAAATCTTCCTGGGCTGCATCCTCACTGGCCTCTCCACCTGACAATACAAGAAGATGCGCTACATAATCACTTGTTATGCTTGCAGAAATATGCAGGTAGCTCATTTCAGATTCAATGCATTTTCATTGGTCCTAGAACTTTGTGGAGAACCTTGAGATTAGCAAAAAATACTCTGTTATTTTAACTGCCTCAGAGAAACTTTTGCCAACAAAAGGAGATAAACCAACATCTAACATCAGTTTGATGACGAGCATATACTGGAACTAGCATGCTGTACTTGCCAGCAAACCTGAGGAAATGTTCATTGTAAATTCATATTTACACAAACATACCTTCATCTGCTACACTGGTGGCATCACTGAAGCTGCTGCAATGACTGAGGGTCTCAATGGAGGCATCCTCATCACTGAAAGGCTGCACATTTCCGTGCTGTGCCCCTGGGGACAAAAAAAATAAAAAATGAGATGTCCATGAAACATAATTTGGTTTAGTCAATCAAATCCATTATTATTGTACAGATCCATTAGTATCAATTATGCAACACCAGTCCAAGAGTTACTGAAGCAAATAATGCAGTTACCTAATCTGTGTCCTTTGCACACTTTATCTTGCTGGTACGTTTTATTATCTTAAATGAAAATACACCATGTTGTCATAGTCAAGGCCAACCAGTACACTGGCTGTGCAAATACATGTTGCAGAGACTTTGGATAAAGTGAGAAACTCAGACAATCTACTGTGCTACAGCAAATACAAGCAGAGAATGCCTCCTCTTCTAAATTGCCAAGGATGGCTCAGTAAGGTTGCAGACTATGATGTGTGCATTAAGAAAGAAAAGAGGAAACAGGTATGCTCTATAGACTAGAGCATTGTTGAGGAGACAATAAGTAAAATTAAAAAATGACAAAGCAATTCAGGATGGCACGTCACTGAAAGTTTTGAATCTATAGTTTTCAAAGAAAACTTAAGTCTGCTGTTAAACAAAAAACATACCATTGCAAGCTTAAGTGTTGTCTAGCTTTCAGCATTTTTCCCCGTTTGTCAGACTTATTGTGCATGAGTCACACAAGACTCATTCCCCCCCAAAAGAGAAAAAAAAAAAAGTATACAATTTCACATTATTTTAGACCATAATTATCATATTTGTGTACAAAATTTGGGAGAGCTCAAGCAGATAAAAGTAATCACCATATAAAAACATCCAAATGCTTAAAAACAAAACTTGCTAAACAAATCCACTGTAGGCCAACTGCAAATATTAAATGGGAAAAATCATTGTAGTTCATCTGGATGATTTGATATTTTGTGGTTCCTATAATGGCTTGAGTGCTACACGTCGGCCTTAAAATGGTAGTGAAAATCCTGTTGAGGAAGTAGCCCACTGTAAATGGCCCTCTTCCTTGTCCTGATTTAACCTCTGAAACGTATGCCGGGAAGTCTGTCACTGCAATTCAAGATTTCTTGGGTCACCAATGTAAGTTACTGCCCAAATGTTAACCAAACGCCGAAATTAGGACTCGTCGCCATAATTCGCCCTTTTGTTTTTTGTGGTTTTAAGCCTATGTTGTGTATTGTTTTGTGCTTCTGGTGTTGACGTGGACTCCCCTCCTCCCTCGACAGCTGATTTCACAGAACCAGGGCACCGCCTCTATCCCTGCCCGCTGTCGTGAGTCCAAAATGTCTGCCTTCTTTGTTTAAAAATATTACACTGATAGTAACATGTGTGCAAATTGATTACCCAACTTTATACAGGACTTTAAAGTTAGCAGAGGCTAGTCGTCACTAGCTAACACTTAACAGTAATGGAATCAGTCAACAGATACTCCACGTCAAAGTTTGAGGTCTTTGGCGTGTATAATGTAAAACTCCAAGTCCTTATTAACTTATAATAGTAAAACGATGTTTCCTGGAGCTGTCAAACGGTTCTGAAGGCGTTTTATTCCGATATAACGTTAACGCTACTGTCATTACAAGGCAGCGCCTATTAGCTACCGTTAGGTTCCAAAGTGTAACTCGTCGTCGATTAGATACTCAAGTGTTGAACAAAACTGGCTTATTACTAACATTATTATTTAACTGGTGTAATGACACAAACAGGGAGAGATACTCGAGTGTGGTGATCGATAGAAACACGTTTTCCCACCAACAGCAACGCTTTGTGTGATGTCAGCTAACTAGCTTTGTTTTTTTACCCAGGCCGGCCTGTGACGTTTGTAGTCCTCACTGTAAACACATTACACGCCATTCAATGACTACCGTACACGAAAAGAACTACAACTACCACGAGGCAGGCGAGAAAAAAAAAACAGGCAGGGCCATAAGCAGAACACCCGCTCTCACACTCACCCCTGTTCTTCTTCTTGGTCCTTGGCATTTTCGTGCAGATAAATGTAATATTTGATCAAAAATCAGCCAATACACGACCAGCTTTTATTGTATTGTCTCGTAAAATGAAAATATTCCCGTGGCACAGTGGATAAAAAGGAATTGAAAGCGATCTTGGAGATAGACTGTTGGCCGAGACGATACATTTTCCCTCACAAACCAGGGCTGCGTAAACCTCGAGCAGCGCGGACTATATATACCGGTAGACATGTCACGAGGAGGTTTCCCGGTATCACAGACCAATCCGGGAACAGGAACAAACGTCGCGTGTTTTCGAACGTGATGCAGTTAGCGAGAAGCGTGAACAGGGGTCTTCTTTAGACGAATCTGTCATAACTCAGATTTAATTAAAAAAAAAAAAAAAAACATAAACACATGTGAAATACGTGTCTGAAGTGGAAGTGGCATTTTGCCCTAGGGTTATTAGACTACAAATCAGCCACGCATGCTGTGACGTAGCATCCCTACGTCTGTAACCACGAGGTTGAACAGTTATTATGTAAGTCTAAATATGGAGATGTAATTTCAGCACCTGTAACTCAGTTAATTAATTTGAGCATCTCACCTGTATACAAAGTACCCTTATTTGTGTAGGTTACTTCCTCAGAGATTAAAAATTAGTTTTCCAAGAATGACCTGGCCAAGGGAGCAGCACAGACATAGTTGCAACAAGTAAGTCACAGCAACTTTCATATTACAAACAAATACAAAATGACAATCAATTTGTTCCTCTCCAATAATATGACATGCCTCCTCAAATACATGATGTTCTTGTGTTACAGTGTAGAATCTAACCCACTACTGGGTTAATGTGTAAAAATGAGATAAAAGAAGGAAAAACATGTATCTCAAAAGAGTTTTAACTGGTATATATAAAAAAAGAATCTATACTGTAATCAAAACAGATTTGTGTGGCAGTTGTGATATGAATCATGATTACTGTGGGAATGACAATTTTTAAATTAAACTTTTAAATTTGTACAAAACAAAAAGTAAAAATTATAATGATGTGATTTTTTTTTTTTTTGCTGGCATCTGTACAAATTGTGTTTGTTTCATTCCACTTGAACAATATGATGTGTGATTGTATGCCAGGGTGACTGCAGCATTACAGTTTTGTTTTTCTTTTTTGCAACATAACACAAGTTCAGACTACTATGCAAAGAATATAGAGGTTTAACAAAAACAATGTCGGTGTTAATATTTTGTATTAAGATTAACACATATTAAGAAGTTATTTTATTTTGTTTGTACATTTTCTGGTAGTTTTTATTCTACCCTATTTACCTTTTATATTTTTTAGTTTAGATTTTATCCTTTTACCTTCCATGCTACAAAATTGAGACCTGAGTGACTATATTTTCTTGTATCATGTACCATTGATCGAATTACAATAAGTCTGAGTATGTGTTTATGTGGTAATTTAGGTACTGTAAAATTAGTTAAGCAGTCTTAGTTGTATGTCAGGTGATGGACACTGCTATAGTAATGGTAGTTGTAAAGTTGAGCAAAATTAGCAAAAATGTATAAAAATCACATTTTGCTTCATTACCTCAGAATGCCTTTGCCTCTATACAATCTGGATGTTTCTGTTAAAAACCTGAATTCATCAGGTGGGGTCAGGAAGGAAGTGGACACTTACACACAAAATGATCATATTACTTTGCTATCCTAGATTGTTGTGCTTAGTGCTGGAATTAATGTTTCTGTATTAGTCTCATTGTGTTACGACGACACCCAGTCATTTCCTATAGCTTCTATTTCTGTGATGTTATTGGCTATTGGCTTCTATGATATCCTTGAATGCAGTCATCTTATGTATCTGCTGTGCAATATAAGAATAGTGTATGCCTTTAATGGAATAATTCAGACTCCATTAGGCAGGATTGTCTTTTCTACTCTACACAGACTGTGTGAAAAATGGGTTTATAACCCTCAATATTGCAAAGAATACTGCAGTTCTAGGCCTGTGAGATCAAATATTTACAATGCAGAGGAAATTCATCCATGCTGTTACTAATTTTTGTAGGTGTGTACTTTAGGATCTTAACAATAACAACACTCCAAAGTGACAGATGTGCAGTAAACATTAAATCATAAGTACACTCAAAAATATTTACTGCATTTTTGATTAGGGTTGTTTCATAAACATACTGTCTTTATTATCTGTAATATCCAGTCTTTAGCTGGGGTTTTCTTGTGCTCATGATTCCACTGTGTCTGTGCAACTTTACTTTTATGGCATATATACAATATATATGTGCTATAAACAACAATCTCCATTAAAGCAGTTCCACAAATTGAGCACATTAATCTAAATAGCATGAGCAGCTGAATACTTCCCTCAGCGCTTATGTCCCATGATCATTGTCCTAATAATAAAGTTTGCTCCTCGAAGAGGGGAACAACTAATAGCCGAAGTATTAAAAAGTCAATGCTTTTGTTTCAGAGCTTCTCTTCTTTATTGTGTGTTAATGTAAGGGCGTCACTGGGTAATTAAGCAATTACATTGTGTTTCTTTGAGATCTGAAAAGAAAGAGACATTTAAAGTGATTTTTACAAGCAATGCAGTGCTTTATTTTCTGTAGAATGAATGGATGGATTTTTCCAACAACCATCACAACAGAGAGTCAATTTTAGTTTCTCAGACATTCTGCAGTTATTGGCAATTCCAGCTTAAGCAGATCTTGGAACGGATTCATTATATCAACTATGTGCTCTAAACAGCAGTTGTTAATGGTCCATTGTATTCCAATAGTCTAAAGTTAAACATTTGTTTGGCAGGATGAGATGTACAAAAATCATTCATGCATTATTATGCAAGTTATTATCTTGTAAGACGTTCTTCACTTTTGTTTACTCAACTGTTTGTTTTGTGCATTGAACACTGAGATTTAAAACATTATACAACTCTGTCACACACTCAGCTGCTCTCCACAGGGGTTAGGGGTCAAATAAATGATAACATCTGGCAAATGTCTACAACACTTCACTGGTGTTACAACTGTGAGCCTGATGACCACAGATGTCCCTCAAATTCTACATAACAATGAATTACTTAACAGATCTTTGCCTAGAGATTGAGTCATTTAATTGACTTTTCCTGCTGTATTATTACAGTCATTCTGTCTTTGTTTGGAATGACAGAAATAGCTCATTCCCTTTTGCACAAGTGGAAAATCACACAGATGCAGTCTCCTTGTTGGCCTTCCCACGGTCCAACTGTCAACAATGCTCTTGGCGGCTCAGACCTGACAAACACTGAAATGTAGGATTGCTGCATTCAAAGCATTTCACTTTTTATTCAGCTTGTGTTAGGCTATTGGGAGGTTTCCAGAGCTTTTTCCCCCAAACATAAACATACCCCGTTTTTGCCTTTTTAAATATTGCAAGTGAAATTTCTTCATGTAGTTGCCAGATTATATTGAATTTTCCTCAGAGCTGCACTGAGCTACAAAATTTGCATTCGGTTATTTTGAGTACAAATGTAATATTTACTAGATTCTTTTAGGATGGTATCGTTCAACAAACAGCCACAGACATATGAACAGTTGTAAAGTTTGTTGTAATGTTTTATTCTGTCTGTTTATACAGTGAGAATATGCACAGATTTACAGAGAAATAGTACATACTGTAGTGTCTGCTTACTTATCACTTCAGCAGGCAGTAGCCAAAGGCAGCAGGAATCTGGAGCCGACCAGTTTCAACATGCTCAAGCAAAGCACAGACAGCTCCTTATCTACTCATGTTATTGGTTTTAGGAGCAAAGAATTGGTTTTATATAGGCGAAGACAGAAAAATGAGACAGCAGCTTTAAATAGCTGAGGATCAATATCATTAGTTACAGATGTCTTGTTGCAGAATAAAAATGCACCTGCAGTCAACCCACAGTCCCACACTCCCATTTTTTGGTCCTGTATGAAAATTACAACTTTTTGGAAAGATGTTGGAATAAAAATAGAACAGATTTGGGGTTTTAAA
>JAPTGW010000005.1:26635927-26648391 GCA_029814545.1 Apogonichthyoides opercularis
GGAGAACATGCAAACTCCACACAGAAAGGTCCCCCCCCCATCGACTGGTGTTGGACTCGAACCCAGGACCTTCTTGCTGTGAGGCACGAGTGCTATCCACTGAACCACCGTGTCGCCCTGATGATTGTTTAATAAACCAAAAGCTATTCACTGCATCAGTTTAGCTTAAAGAATTTATTGCTGAAACATATGAGTCACTGCATTAATTATCCAATGGAGAGTTTCTGCCTGTTTCCTTAGTTTTTTTTTTTTAGCCAGGCTGTAAAAGGACTCTTGGACTTTTTATAAACTTTTCTCACCACGGTGATCTGTTCCACATCAAACGTTGCAAAACCAAACTATTTCCAGATCAGTGAAGAAACATGACGACTTTTTTGATATTTTCCATCGTCGACATCAGCTGCGGTTGCTTTTTGTTGACTGGCAAAGCTCACACGTGCAGGCGTCTCCAAGGAAACGGCAACAGCCTACACTTCTGTTAAGGAAGTGCTGCCATTGGTGTTTGATTGACAGCTGAGGAAGCGCTCATCTCAGTTTTGCGATTCAGCCGTTTGTCACATTGTGTCAAAACTAAAATTAATTGAATTAATTCTATATATCTACCAGCTCTAGCTGCAAGTACAGCTGAACTCAGTGAAAAGCAGCGCAGCCTGGTGCGGTCACTGAGGACAGCGTCAGGAGTTTATCAGTAGGGTGACAGTCTGGATTAATGTCAGCAGGAGAGACAGAGGAAGAGGGTGAAAGGTCTCTCAGACACAGCGCTTTGAGACGTCATTGCTCGACCTTGACTGGGTCTTCACTTACATTACTGTTAACAGCTCGCTGCCTTGTGTTCCCTCTCTTTTGTTTTATACGTTAATTTGTTGTATACTGAATCAGATTCCTTTTGCTTCCTGTTTCCTCCCTTTGTAGCCTTTTCTCTACCCCCACTGCATTCTCCAGCTCAATCCTGCAGAGTGAACTATTTCCAGAGACAGCAGGTTACACTGTGATGACCCTTATCTCACACTCTGCCTCTTTTTTCCTCATTCATCCCTCATTCATTCCTTTTCTGTTTGGCATTTCCCCCATTTTTTCTGTAGCCCACAGATCTGTGTCTCATTCTATTCCACCTTTATCTCTTTTCCACATGCATCTTTTTCTTTTTTTTCTCACATTCCCTTCTCTAAATCCATACTTACCTGTCCCAGATATCCCTAGATAGTGTGTGTTTGCTTGTGCATGTGTCAATACATGCATATTTGTGGCTATGCTTTTTTTTTCTGTGTGTCTAATGGTGCTTGTGTGCATGTTTGTGTGCTGTGCTTTTGGTTATGTGTTTGTAACACCCTCAGTGGACTGGAAATGTGAAGATGATAAAGCACTCCAGACGCCCTACAGGCTTTCGAGGAGAGCCGTAGTGGATATTGTACATCTTTTTGTTGTGCTACTTTTTCTACTCCCCATCAAATCATCCTCTGTTTCCTTTCAGTGGAAGCACATCACTCTAAAATGTGATTTCAAACACTCAAATTGAAGATGTTGCAGTTGTACAATATGAAATCACAACATGTCTGTTCTCCAGATTAAGCAGACATAGACGTGCTGTGAGCAGATTACTTATTTTATGATGATGTGGCGATCAAGTGTACATAGCTGGTAAACAGATGGTATGTTCACGTTTACTTGGGTTTGGTTTTGTATCTTTTGATAGTGTGGGAAAGTGACATAACAGTGAATATGCAGTCTTGTCTCTTCATCCACTGATTTTGATAATTTTTTCTGTACTCACTGACAATGTGGATTGTGCAGTCTTCATTTTCTCTTTATCTCCGCTCAGGCAGTGTACACACATCATCAGAGCACAGCATTAGTTATGGTCAGTGGGGGATTGACTGTGAAAATCTCTACGGTAAATAGAGATGCTTGCACACACAGACCACAAGTATTCCATATTAGTAGTGTATTGACTATGGGTTTAAGAGTTGTGGCAGTGACATTGATCGGTGTGGATTTCTCTCCATCTTCTCTGCCACTCTCTCTGTGTCTCTGTAGGTCATAGTGGGAGGAACAGATCTCTCCAACCTCAGTTTGCGTACCTGTCTAATGCAGTTTAATCACTGTTTAAATAGGCTCTGGATTTGCTTTTTGTCCTCTCTGTGGTGTGAGGGGCTGTGCGTGTGAACGATCTGTTTCCTGCTCTGGCTGTGCTGACTTCTTGCCACCTTTGAAACAGCGGCCTGGCTCTCCTCTGCATTTCAACCTGCTGCATGCATGCGAGGCGCTGGCTCGCTGCCCATGTGCTCACCTCTCCTCTGTCAGCTCTCCTCGCTTCCTCTCTGCCTGTGCACAGAAAAGCCAGTTTAATGTCAGGTTGACTTTCAAAAGGGCTTTTCATTGCAGCCCACCGCCGCTTGCTTGCTCACTTTCGTCACGGCTCCTTTTTCAGTCAGTTTGAAGAGACTGAAGTCTTCACACTGATTGCAATTGATTTCTAGCATGCAAGACTGCACAGCTGATTGAAATAGCATTATCTGTGGAAGAAACTATATGATATATTGTATTTTGCATGTGCTAAAGGCGGTGGCTCTTTATTAAAATGTGTGAATGGTCACAGGAGTCACAAATGTGAGATGAGTGATGTCAATTTTAGTGGCAAATCTTAGAAAACTGACTGGTTATGAATTCCTAAATTAATTGCGTGGGTGTTTTTAGAGTGTTTTTTTTTTTTTTGCCTCAGAGAGTCTGTTTAATTCATCAGGTTGACTAAACCTCCAACTGCGACCCAGTTCACTTCTTACAACCCAGCCCCTCTTCAGGGACTGCTCCTATTTAGGATGTTTATGCAGCTAAGAGGGAAGCCTTCAAACCACGCAGAGACAGAAACCGTTTTCTAAGTTAAATACTTGTCTCAAATTAATAAGCCCCCTCAACATCTGAGCCACTGGATCATTTGAAGTTTTGTTTGTCTGAGGGGAGAAGACTAAGTGTCTTCCTGCTTCCTGTATCTCATATTGATTGAATGAGGCCTTAACAGTATTCTCTCAGTGACACCAAACGTAGCCATTGTGCAGTTGATTTGTTTTGTTTGTACTCATTCTCTGGAATTTGCATAGAGATTGGAATAGTGATTGTCTTCTATCATCTCAGAAAGAGATGCTTAATGTTACGAAGGCATCAGTTTTACACTCATATTTACCCGATATAACCTCTACTTTTGTATCTGTATTACCCAGTGTTCCAGGTAAACAGTATCAACAGCTGTAAACACTAGCTCCAGATCCTTAAAATATTTATCAGAGCAAACACACAAGTATACCCTTAAAAGAACCGTTTGACAGCGTGAGGAATAAGCTCAAATGTTGTTTTCTTGCAGAGAGTTGGAAATATTGAGAGCACTTTTATGACTGTGGAATATAAGGTTATGGCCTGTAGCCCATTAGCTAAGCCTAGCATTAACACTGGACACAAGGAAAAACACAGCCGCTGCCTCCAACCAAAGGGAGGACATGTACCTGTCTGCACTTTTAAAGCTCACTGAACAGGTCATGTAGTAAAAAAGCTAGAATAAGACAGGCTAGGATTTTATTTTGCCTTAGCACTCATGTCAAGCATCAGTTTTAATTTCCAGAAAAGATCATTTCCAACCATAGCGACCCTTCTTGCCACAAGCCTAACCTCAGTAAGCATGCACCTGGTGTCTTTATTTCCCTCTTTGAGCATTTCATACCCACAGGGGAATGAATGTTAAGGCCTAAAAGTGGCAAGTGGCGATGCTAAAAGTGGTTGAAATAGATCCCCTTTGTGTGGGCGAGAGGGGAAATGTGAAGGAAACCCCCCGCTTTGTGTGGAGAGTAAAAGCACTTTGGCGGATGAACACCTCAGGCAGTCGGTTCAGTGTTACAAAGGAGATGATGGGGGGGGGGGAAAGATTTATTGTTTGTACATATGCTAGTTATATACACAACATGAGCAAAGCATGATCCTAAAGCAGCCTCCCTCTCGGTGGATAGTTCCCATACCTTGTGAGGCCCCGGGCTATTCTTGCTAACAAGCAGTTTGTGTTCAGAACTAGCCTCAGATAAAATATACAGATGCTGGCTTAAAATAGTACATATGCACGGATGTAAGTCAGCAAATGCCAACATTTAGCTAGTTTTTATTGTCAGAACATCACTTTTGACCACAACTTGGTGAAGTAACAAACAGCACTGAGATTATGGAGGCTTCTATTTCAGTCCCAAGGGCGTTTGTATTTTAAAATAGTCTGCAATCCCACCAGAAGAATTTTCCCATGAAGTAATCTCAGCTGTTAATGGATCAATAATGGAAATCTCTTTTTGGATCAGGTATCTCCCTGCCCATTTATCTGACTGAACAACTTGTCATTGGTGACTTTTTTGACCTTGATGGTCACCATGAAGTTCAGTATTATCTTTCAGTCTCTGGGCTTTTGAACAAAGCTGCTTTCATGTTGTTTCATTAGTTTAGCTTGAAAACCCTGTGACAGGTGTATTCTAACAGCAGTGATTCATGTCAAGCGTCTTTGAAACATGAATCCTATTCTCTTGACATTGTTTACGCAGCATCTGGAGAACTTGCTGATATAAAGCAGTCAAACAAAGCATATTTGTTTTCTCCCCCCCAAAAAATCTTAATTGGTTTAGTGACAAGCAAAACACATTTTTCACAGCTAGATACATGTGAGTGGATTGCATGCCTGAGCAGATGCGTGAGTTGAAGCTGAACTGCGCATTGTCTTTCTTCCTGTCTTTCTCCCAGTTCACTCAGACCAGCTCAGGCCTTCTGCTGTGCCGTGCTGACATAATGAGTATGGAGATGCTAAAAATACTGATGCACAAATGGAGCATGCAGCTCTGCACACATTTATGACATATGTTTTAGCATTGTTGCTAATGCCACTGCTGCCTCTTGAAGCAGAAAAGGAAGTTGTAGTCGCCCTGTGATTCTGATCAGGTATGCAGCTTTTGATCATAGATGCTGACATGTTTGGTGTTCTCACCCACTGACTGTTCATCCTCAGATGCCCTCAGATATGCCCGTTTTCTATGCTCTGAAACTGCATTTCCTCCAGCTTCTATTGGGTTCAGAGGTTAGTGTGGTAATGGTAGTGATTGAATGAGCTTGGAACCAGGCCATTGATTTGTAGGGGAATGTTTCCAGGCATCATCAGTGGTGACGCGTCACCCACAAGCCCCCCCCTCCCCCGTACCCTCATTTGGACTGCCGCCCTAATCCTCTCTGCAGAGACTGTCCTAATGCACCAGTAACCTTACCATCACCACCTAGGAAACTGTCTGGGTGGCAGTGGCTGAGGCTACATGAACCAGCTCAGCCCCAGTCGCCTGTACATAAACATGTCGACTTTTTTGCGAGCAAGTTCGACCAATAAATGGATGTTTTGACAGCAATTGTAGTGTATAAAGAGCAGGTAGATCTTTTGACAATTTTCCCTCAAAGTATTGATGTTGCTGTCAATATAAAAACAACAGAGAATGCTACAGATTTCTCTAAATCTGAACATTGTGGGCTACATAGAATTATCATCTCAAATGTAACTCATAATTTTCTCACTTGTTATAAATGGTAGGCAGGTTACAACTAAACAACTGACAAGTGTACCTCTAGTTTACTTTGGTTTCTGGAAGTTTTACTATTTTTATATCATTTTGAACATCTATAACAATACTGACAACATTTAGACAAACTAAACTCTCCTGTACATACGACTGCAGTGTCTTTGTTAATTACCTCAACTGTGGCTGCCTAATTTGTTCCACTGGAGTTTTATAATGAATCAATAGCATTTTCACACAAGCATAAGCACCAGCTTAAACATCTGTGTAAATCAGATTTACTGCATGTCAAAGTTCAGAACCTGTTGAGTTAAGCCCACCGACTCATGGTACCTCTTCATTGTTATGTCTTCAGCAGCAGCAAAAGAATCTCTGCAAGTTAATGTGGACTGTAACCAAACACTTAGTGGCAGACAGACTCTAAAGTATGAGTACAACAAACACAGTATGTACAGTGCAGTAAACAGTATGCACAGTTAGAATGCAATTTGTGTGCAAATAAAATGGCAAATGTTCAACTGAATAGCAGTCCCAGAGAAGGTGGCGAGTACAGTTCAGTGCAGGACAGCTAACTCAAGTTGATTTTCCTGTCGTTAGAGTATCACTATTTTACGTCCAGTATATTCTGGAGGGGTGGCCATGGCTCAGAAGGTACAGCAGGTCGTCCAATAACCTAAGGGTTGGTGGTTCAAATCCCACCCTGTCCCATTCATGTGTCATTGTGTCCTTGGACAAGACACTCCAGCCACCCTGCCAGCAGTGTCACTGGTGCGAATTGGCAGCCATGCTCCCGTCAGCCTGCCCAGGGCAGCTGTGCCCACATGTGTAGATGACCACCACCAGAGTGTGAATGTGAGAGTGAATGGATCAATAATGGAAAGTGCTTTGGGTGTCTTGAAAAGCACTATAGAAATCTAATCTATTATTATATTTGTAGATTTTCACACTTTGTCTATTTGATGTACTTTTTGAAGCAATTAAAAGTTACGACAAAATATTTTATGATCTATCTTTACATTATTGTTCCATTCATAAGAGTTCGGGGCTAATAGAAGGATTTGATGGCTGCTGTGTTGGTTTCTATGTGTGATTAGTGGGTCACTTGCAAGATTGTTAAATGACTTTGTTGCACGAATGCTTGATTTTAATTTTGAGTTTGTTACTGTTTTAGTTAGATAGTGTTAACCTAAACCAGTACGAAACCAACCATCACTGTCAACTTCTTCAGTGTCTATGCATATACAAATTTTTACAAAGATAACCTAAAGACACAAACCTACCGGTGGTACATTATTATTAACTGTTTAGAAGGTGGATGTCATGAGAGCTCTTGAAATTTGAAACCAAATGTTCAGGATTTTTCCCTGGAGGCTGGCTGTACACCCATCCCCTCCATGTTATTCTATATGACCTCGGCTAAACCAAAACCTCACAAAATAATTTTTTCTCAAATGTGATTTTGGACTTCTTGTCTTCAACTATACATCTCTCTGCCCACTGTGTTTTGATAGGTTTTTGATGTTATAAAAACAGGCGATAGACAATTGTAATGACTTCATTTTTCACAGTGGGAAGAAACAGGGTTCTGTCGTCCATCTTTAGACATTTTGTCAATTGCCAGTTTCATACATACATCAAAAGTATAGTGTGTCTTTGTTTTGTCTTTGTTCAGTCAGTGTTTGGGATACCCAAGGTATAGTTTATGTAACACCTGAATTATAGAAGTTTTCCTGCAGAATTCCCTAATGGTTAAGTGTACCACGTAAGATGAAACATTCAGAAAGTGGTGATGGGTCAATACAGACTGCTATGGAGTAACAAACAAAAGACAACAGGAGATACAGGAGACACATGAGGAGAAAATAAAAGTAAATCAAGAGGCAGGGATGCTTGATATTAAGGAGGAGAGGTAGTGAGGCAGAGAGAATCACAGGCTCAGAGAATGTGATGGTTGATGGGCTGTCAATGGATGGTCCACATGGAGTTCCTGCTCCGAGTTGAGCTGCCAAGCCTGGCAGAGCGTTGTCCCACTGTGTCTCTATCTGCCCACTTGTGTTTCAGGAACTCTCTCTGTAGCTCATTAGAATCTTTATACTTTCTTCCCCCTGGGGAGCACCAGGCGTTCAATGGGCACACAAATGAGGCTACCTTTCAGTTTTGTGTAATGGTGTTCCCTCGCAAAAGTGGGAGGAGAAAAACAAAGATGAAATTAATCACTCGTCCCTCCTTCTCCTCTCATCTTTTCCTTCTTCTTCCCTCCTTCAAGTTCAGAGCCTTCTGCAGACTTTTTAACTAGTTTTATTTAATTACAGACAGCCTAAAAGGGCGCACACGACTGTCGTTGACCTAAATCAGGAAACTGGGGCATTTTTTTTTTCTTTCATCACCCCCTCCAACTTTCTTACTCCACTCTATTGATTTTGTCTGTATGGACTAAAGTATGGGCAAATTAGCTGAGCATGGCCATCAGTTTTGACACTCTCACTCTCTGGATCTGTGTCTCAAGCTGCTTCTGTCTTCCTGCTGCATCTGAATTAGACTAGTTTAGCCAGTGTCTGGCTGACCATTGCTCCTTCTTCCAATTTAGTCTAAAGGATATGTAGGGGAATTGGGAATCTCATCCATTTCAAGTACCCGACAGGACGAGAGCCATTATAAAACAAATTGGAGAGCAGCCTCTTTGTTCACAGTGATGTAGTCTTAGTAATGGACAAGATTAAGGCAAAGTGTGAAGCGGCTCCTCAAGCTAAAGCAAAATTCAAAGCAGGCATGAGGGATTTTCTTGTGTGACGGTTGAGGATTGGTTAATTATTTTTCTGGTGTAAGATGGCTTGAGTGGCTTCTCTCTCTCTCTCGCTCGCTCTCTCTCTCGCTCTCTCGCTCAGTGTAGCTCTTGGCTGTGCGATCTCCTACGTGGTTTGCTTTGACAAACACAGCTTGGTTCAGCACAGTCCCTTTTGCCCAGTTTTGATTCCTGGGAGAAGTCGTTCCAAACCATTGTGGTTCTCTCTCTTTTTCTCATTTTTCCTCTCCATCCCTCCAGCTTTAAAGTTGTCCAACCCCAGGAATAATCCTCCTTGATCTACCAATGGCATGCAGCACACAGGAAAATAGCCCTGACGACAGCTGAACCCCTTAGCCCTGCAGGAATGTTTGACCACGTGCATGCACAGGCCATACATTGAAAAACACAGAGCAGCGCAGTGCGCAGGGACACACAGGGCTCCATTCTAAAGACTGCTGTTGAGGAATCAGTAAACCGTTTCAGACAGTCACCCGCCTTGTTTATAGTAGCTCACCCTAGTTTTATCGACGTCATACCAACATGAAAGCAAATTTAGGAGTGATTCACTTCTTAAGAGTGTTTTTGTGAGGAATACATTTCCTGACAGCAACATGAGGTGACTATTGCACGAACAAGGAAGGAAACACATTTCCTACAGAACCCATTACACACTGTTACAGAAATCAGTTCCATGATGTAGTTCTATACACCCTGTTTGTGCATAACATGTCCTATTGTTTGACATTTTTGATGGCATGTGGAAGACTTCTCAAAATTTACTTTACTACCTTTCCCTTATTAGTTTGCCATATTTCTTTAAGTGCATTTTTGACGTCTATTACCGATATAAGTTATAGCAGATGTCAGCAGGGCTGGCATGCCAGCAAGCCATGGAATCCAGCTGTCATACCCTGAAATGCAGTTTTCAGTGTGAGAGCCTCATTTTATAGGAAAGAATGAGAATTGGTGCCAATATAGACATGGACACACACACACACACACACACACACACACACACACACACACACACATACGCACGCACACTCATTCATTCTCCAGATCTTGTGGCTCATGGAAAGAGGAATGCATATCACATGAAAACCTTTTATTTTTATTCTGAGGCTTGGCTAGATGACAGATTCTTGCTTGTCATATTTCTTGGTTGAGACGCCCACCAGCACTGTCACTATATTGTCATTGTTAGTTCAGCTCCATTGTAGTCTGAATGTTAAGTGGCCTGTCTTCTGGGTTTGGAAAGACTTATGGCAGAGCTTACAAACTTTTGCGTTTGCTTAGGGTTGCCTGATGCACAATGGCATTCCTTGTATGTGAATATGTCACTGTTGAATTTCTTTGCATGTTTAGGTCGTCAGTATAATACACTGTTTACAGACTTGTGAAAAGTGGAGACTTGAAAATCAGTACTATTCATTTTTCATAAATACTGCATTTACACAAATTTAATAACATCTCTTTCACCCTCCATCCTTATCATTAAAAAAATCTATCCATTCATCATTCATCTCCATGCTGATGTGCTGACCTCCTCAGAGGATTCTTTTTAAATTGTTGACTTAGCTCTGAGAGACCTCTTCCTGTCTGTCGATGGAGAACATCACTCATCTTTTGAAGGAGTAAACAAGAGATTGTTGATTTCATATACACTATTTCATTTTTTCTATGAAACATGCTGTATGTCACAGCCCTAGGGTGGAAGAAATAAGTGATTATGCAGGGTTTTTTTATTTTTTTGTCTTGTTTTAACAAAATCAATAAATACATAGTCTGGAAGATTGTTAACTTTGCCTTTTTTATGTTAACTAAAGTTGGAGATTTGCTCTGATTGTGATGCAGTGATTTGGTAGGTGGTTGGCTGCCTTAGCTGATAATAAGGTATGCTCCAGTGGCTTGTATTTGTGTAGCACCTGCCATCTGGGTGTCCTTGAGTAGAGCTACAATGTGTATACAAGTGTGTGTTTCAGAGTTACTGCACACTACTTCCTGTGAAGTGCCTTCAATTGGCCTGGCTGTTCTCGGAGGCTATCACCGTCTGTCAATGTGTGTGTGCTTTTGAGTTTCTACCCGCACACATACATGTCCGGTTTGTGTGACTGTGCATGTTCCAGTCAGTGCTTCTTCCCGCGCCTCGACCCCACACAGTGAAACTGAGAACAGATCTAACATCCAGACCTGTACCCAGCGGCCCTTCGGCTCAGTGCAGACGGTTGACACTGTGGTCCTTTCATTCAGTCCCATGCTTTTCATAGACTTCCCACTGTCTCAAATAAGTCACTGATGCTTCAGTGCTCTCTCGTCTCTCATACAGTCTCTGTCTGTACTTGTCACTGAGTTCTTTGTTTTATCTTTGCAATAGGAGAACTGAATGAGGGCTACTGGGCCGGGATGTGAAGCGAACGTACAGAACACTATCTACATAGCATTTGGGATTGTAGTCCATTGAGATCCTCTCTGTCTGATCTGTTTGTGATTCTTCTTTTATTCTCTCTGTTTTGTGTTTGATTATGTGTTCATGTGTTGTGTGTCAAACTAGGCTAAATCAGACTCAGAAGCCCCCACTCCTCTCTTGTCTTTCCTGTTTTTTTTATACTTAAAATTACAGAGAAATTTATCATGTAACAGTAGCAGCACAGGGCCATTTCTTCTTGACTCCCTGGCATCGAGTTTTCCACAAACATGTAGGCTATGCTCATCACTAATGGAAGACTTATGATCAGTGTGGTAATGAGATGAAAATAGCTGCTGAGGTTGAAGTCAATATTGACCCCATGGTCCACTGCTACCATTTATCTTCAGGGTATCTGTTCTCCTACCCTCCTCTCTGCACATCTCTCCCATGTGTGCATTTTACTTAGGCTGCAAGTTAATCAGATGAGGCAGAAGCTTGTCCATCCACAGGGACCACTTTGACACTTCCTCTTGTTTAGGCTTGTTTAGACAGTGCTGGCATGCATGCACATGAGAATTGTGTACTTTAACACATAGAAACACACACCAGAGTGCATTTTGTAGATGCTGTAACACAGACGTATGCCTTTATAGTGTGAGTATGAGCTGTGGTTTTTAAGAAGTCAAAAAGTGATGCACACTATTCATTTCCTCACCGCCCTCAGAAACATTCCCCTAAGCTCCAGAGAGCATCACTGCCCTTTTATTAACATGAATGTATGATAGAATTACCTTTAAGTGCACATATGTGTTTACATGTTCATATTTAGCACCTGAAAACATAACTAGGTTTTACCCTGCAGTGTGAAACGCTGAACAATGGTATTAATTTCAGCTCAGAGAAGTTGTTTGTGCCTGCTATCCAGTTATTGAAAGTTAATTCGCTGCCTTTTGGCTTGCACCCTACAATTGAGACGACTGTGGTGATGTCGCAGAAAGAGGCATGTTGCCTTAACAACAGATCAGTGTTCAAAACAGCCTACATCTGTAGCTAATAAAATGCACAGTTCCTTCCCGGGCTACTGTCATGCAGCAATTCAGTGGGTTTAACTAAGAAGAAAGCCTCCATATGGTTGTTCATGGCTCAGTGCAGATTTAGAGATGCCTCGCCATCCTAACAACATGCACGTGAGTGTGTTTGCATGTGGAGCAGGTGCCTCTGCGGTCTTGTCAGCCTCATGTATGTATGCATGCTGAGATACTGTATCTGTAGAGGACAAGATGCTATTCATTGGAAGGGGGTGGGGAAATATTTTTAATGAGGCGATAAGCACCAGCTGCCCAGCATGATACGACAAAATCGAAGGGTATGATACGAACACATTAACACTGTAACACATGCTGGCTGTACAAATCGGTGTGATCCTTGTGGCAATGAACTGCAGGCCACAGGCATCACCTTCAAGCTAAAAAAATACTTTGGTGTTCAACGTCTAGTTCATGCATACATAAATGTAAAGCTGGGCGATATGGAAAAAAATCATTTCATGATAATATTTTTCGTCATATCAGACGATATCGATTTGTATCACAATATAAATCAAATCACTATTTTTGTCGAGCTTAAATTTTCTGTTAATCATAAGTTAGTTGTGAAGACATCAGAAGGTTATTTTTGATTTAAATATGATTTATTT
>JAPTGW010000005.1:26849717-26861376 GCA_029814545.1 Apogonichthyoides opercularis
TCTCTGTTTTTAATTTAATAATCATCAACTGTACTCTGAGCTTTTTATGAGCATCTACATGATCAGTAGCTTAAATGTAGGAAAACACCTGATTTTCACTGAAAAAACACAAAATACAGAAGATAATATTACAATAAATGGTAATAAATCACTTAAGAAAGGTTAGCGAAAACTGTATTTGGGAACTGACACAAAAGTAACATTTATGGGTTAACCCAAAATACTGACTTTGAAGGAAAATGACAAATTGGTCCCACTTAGATATTTACAGTTTTTGTCCCATAGTTATTGATTCATTACTTTTACATGGAGTTACTCAGTTTACAACAGCTACTCAGATTCTAATGACTGATAAAAATGAAAGTTAATTTCCTGCAAGGGTCACTTTTTTCAAGATGCAGACTAATAGTGATATTTGCAGTCAGCATTTAAAACCACTATCGATAAACCTGTACTTCAGAGCTCTGTTTTTATTAAATATGGCAAGCAAATGTTCGTAATTGTCACTTGAAAAATCATTGGTTAAGTAAATAGAGTAGAATATTTGCTACTGTGGACATTCATTATTATTAGAGCAGCAAAGAACACATGAAGTTATAAGCAGTAGTCATGACTTTATTGCATATAAGTGGGTCAATGTTCTAACAGTATAACTTGTTTTTTTCCTCCACAAAGACCTGATCCATGTCTGTCACCTGTTTCTAATTTAATGACTGACCATCAGGTAACTCTGAGGGTTTCCCAAAACTAGTTTCCTGGAAAATGTAGCTCTTAAAGATTGATGAGAACATCTTCAGCTCAGTTATATCCAATATAATTTGTTGCTCTGGTTTGTTTCATTTTCAGTGGAAGTGGGACAGTCAATAAATATCACCATTTATGTCTATAATAATATTAATTTTACCATTCTGAAAGTAAACAGAAACAAATGATCTTTGTTCTATTGCTGTGATAGACAGAGAAACCGGAGGTACATGCAGCCTCTTTTCAACATTTTTAGAAAAACCTAGTGTCTTTAAAATTATAACAGCACACAGCGTATTAATTAAGCCACAAGTGGAAGTCAGACTGTTTGAGTGCTGCACAGACATCAACCATCAGAACATTATTCTATGTTTTAGCTTCTGTTTTTGTGTACAGCTATTCTCTGCTAAAATATTCCCTCTGAAGCACTTAGCCTAATTAGAGATCATTTATTCCCAGAACTAATCAGTCCAAGTGTTTTGTGTCTCCTAAAATAATAACATGAGAGAAGGCTGTTGCGTTAAGTGAGGGTTCAACAGCCCACACTGCTTGCTTAATGTGACTTACGTGTTTTGGTTTGGTTGTATGTGTGTCTGTGGGGTTGCTGTTATGCAAACCTTAGCCTAATTTGATTAGAGCCTAGAAAATAATTACTTAGCAAAAGAAGGCACATTGGATTCCTCTAATCTGTCTTAGAAATGTTGCTATATGTGAAAAAGCATGTGTTTTTCAGAGTGCATGGAGCAAAAATGTGTAATACACTACAATTCTGCACATTTTCATATGATCAGCAGCTGAAGTTAAGCACATGTACCCATGTAATTGTTAAGAAGATGTCCCAAAATGCTATGTGAGAATTTTTGCTTCTATTTGTTGCCTGTCAGAAGTGGAGTAAGCACAGGACCAGCTGTATCACGGAGGTAGAAATAATGCTGACTTTGACCAGCCATTGTGGCAAAAGGAGGGAACACATAGCACAGATACACACCCGCACACACAATTGTCTGGCAGCTAACGGTGTGCAAATGAATTTCACATTACTGTAGGTCACTGAATTCATTTCTGAAATGGCAATTGGTATAATCTCTCAAGGGACGTGTTGTGAGTAGTGGGCCACATTTACCCAGTTACCCTTACACCCCCGTGTAGATTAAGAAATACATTTACCCACTATCAACCCATCAACTCGAGCTCATTTGTTCCCCTCGGACAATATGGTTTGAGCAGTTTTTATCTGTAGTTAATTCTAACTGGGATGCGACCGACTGAGAGAGCTGCTTCAGAGGACAGGCCAAAAGCTTTTTCTATAGGACAAATCATTTTCTGTCTTATCTTTCCAGATTGTTTTATGAAATCCTCTCCTTTGGGCCCATTGAGACAAAATGTAGCCTTCTCTAATCTTATCCCCTGTGATCTGAACCACAGAACTTCAGCAATTAATGTAATGTATAAAACACTTCCTTCAGAACATTAATATTCTGTCTCATACTGAAGCGCTTCAAATCATTTCATACCTTTAATATTTTAAAACAGCAAAAGTCAGTACATTTAGACGAGGCTTAAGATTTGTACGGCTTCGATGTGGATTGAGATTGAACTAGGGCTAGACGTCAGAGAAAATACATTTTAATGATTTAGATTTTTATTTGTGGATGGTAAAATATTTTGATAGAATCAGCTTTTTTTCCAACATGTTTAATAGCTGCAAATAACTTGGAGGCAGAACATAGGAATCTTTCTAATATTAAACTAAACTAATATTTTAGAATCTGTTTTGCAAGAGAAAAAAAAAACAGGCAAAAAAAGTTAATTTTTTTCTTTCAGAAACCATAGTCTTAGTTTTATAACCCAGACATATTTATCTAATTGTATTTATTTCTGACTAAATAAATGTTATTAAAATATACTGCTGCTTCTGTCACCCAGAGCACCTACTGTACCTACAGTTGTTACACACCAGTGCCAAATTGACTCTAGCTGTCTCTGTCTCAGAACGACCTTGCAAGGAAGACTCTCGCTTTAACCCAGAGCAGTGCAGCGAGCTCAGCGCTGTCTCTTCCACACCTTGTCCCTGTTGTTGCTGATCTTATCGCTCAGCCTATCAGAGGACTAATGACCCCGGCAATCGTTGTTGACCTGTCAGGGGAAGTGCAGCTGCCCACGAGAAGAGAGGAGAGTCCATTAAAAGATTAATGTAAGGAAGTGGACACTGTCCTCCTGGACCTGTGGAGCACTACAGCAGGAACGGGGGATTTGATTTATTGTCGTTCCCCCTCCTCACATGCTGAATAGGCAGAGACGGATGAGTGGGGTGAAGTGGTTGGCTTCGTCAAGAACAACTGACCGCACAAGTGTTTGTTTCAATTTTAATTTCACCAAAAACATCATATGATTATGCAAATGTACTTGATAATACCAGCAGTTTGCAAATCATATTTTTAAAGGTTAAACACTTAATTGAGAATGCACCAGATATTTTCTGTTAAGCCAGGCATTTGTCAGCAGAAACTTTGCTTTGCAGTCAACACCACGGTCTGACAGTCCAATTAACCCACGTTTTACAGAGAACACCTTGGCCTATTTATCATTCAAAATACTGTATTTTAATATTGTTACTTTGGCAACTGTTTTTAATATTTATTTGATCAAAGCGTAGAGTGGTGTGACATCTGCAACCTGGCTCCATTACTCTTGCATATGGCATAATGTTGGCAGGAAAAAAGGATCCTATTATATGCTTTTAGTAAAGATTTCCTGTCAAGCCTGAGGAGACTTGTTTCCCTGACTCCCTTAGTGAGGGGCTTGAACTTTTATAATGTGCACAAACAATGACTCCTCCTGCACGGCATGAGCGCTGACAAAGCTGAGAAGGAGAGAGACAGGAAAAAATGATTCCTCGCTTCGGATTGTCAGCTTGAAGCCTCTGTGATATTAACATACGTACTGAAAACATAGTTATACTGTAGGCTATGTATCAGTGCATGCAGCTGGATCTGATGGTCTGTGCACTCTGAAACTGGGGAAAATAGATCTATCTGTTTTAGAGTAGAATCATATGCACGCCTTCTTGCATACTCTGTAATACTCACTTTTGCACAACCTAAGAAGCTATGTTGAACATGAGCTCTCTCAGTTAAATCAGTTAAAAAAAGATATGCTTCATCTTTAAAGAACACCAGCCTCTAAAGTCTGCTTCTCAGAATGAGCATAATCCACTTCTCAGTCCTCCATCCCAGTTCTCCACCTCCAGTTGCTCATATCCAGGTTAAATGTTAATTGGACGAAATCCCAGTCCTCCTTTGTATTAATGATTGCTCTTCTCATTTTCTCTCTCACTGCCACAGTTGTTACACACAGTGTTTTAAGAAAGATAGATTATTTCGCAACTCCAGAATGACTCACCGTCCACGTTTTACACTGGGCTATAATGGGCTTTGGCACCTTTTGCGATATTTCCACTATTAGTCAGCGATGATGGTGCGTCTAACCCTGACTGAAATTATCAAGGTTGTCAGATGTTAGAAAAGCACAACAGTGAGTGAGCTAGTGAAGCTTGGTCCTTGACAAGAGGGGAACGCTTTGCCTCGCTGGAATAGTGCAGTATCAGCAAACTTGGTGAAACACATGAAAGATGGGAGCTCTGACTTCATTACCCCAATGATAACTACTTATAAAAAAGACTGACACATTTTTAAAGTTTTTACAGTCCATTGTGAGGAGTTTACTGCTCAGTTGCCAATTAAGATAACTTTGATTATTATTGTCTGATGCTGTAAAAAATTCACCAAATACACCATTTGTTCCAGATGCAGTCCAAAGAATGATCATGTATATTTTCAAAAGCATTAGTGGGTATGTTAAATAAAGTAAAACCAACCCCAAGCCTAATTATGGATCTGCTCCTGTGTCTGTAATTTCTCCTGATAGGTGTTGCTCATTCCAAACAATAGCAGTGAATATCAATTATGGCCAAATGGCAGATCCCTTATTCTGTGATTACCTTATTGTATGATCACAATAAAAGAGCTAAGCATACACTTATTGGCTAAATTGAACTGAACTCAGCATCTGACTAGGAGGTAACTCATTAAAATAGATGAGTTTAGTTTTTAAAATATATTTCCATATCATTTATGCTATTGAAAAAGACACAAGTTGTGTTAAAGGTGGATATTAGCTTAACAACTTTGATGTAAAGTCTTTGACAGATGGCCTAAAGAAACGGTACATATCAGTTAATAAATTACAGGTGTGTACACAAGTCCCAAATTATTTTTGAATTCTTTAGTATTTCAGGAAATGCTACATTAGCTGGTTTTAAGGCCTTATTAGACTTTTGTTACCATGGTAAGAGTCTGTTAAGCCAGTGATATTCTCACCAAAGAAGAAAGATTCTAGTCTTGGCCGTGAAAAGCTTTGGAGACGTTCTCCTAATGTTTATGACAGTTAGTCTTGTGGTTCAGCAGAGCAGATTTCTTAGCTGTGATTGTGGAGATCAGTGGAACGTTCTGTGTGTTTGGTTATTTTTAACTTTTGTTTTGATGATATAAAGAAGAGTGGAGACATAAAAATGCATGTGTGTTCAGCGACATGACGGGCTGTGAAGCCACTCTAAATATTCTCTGCCTGTCACAACACCTCAAACTGCCACTTGTTTCATTAGGTGGTATGATTATGCTGTCCAGAAGCCTATGGAGAACATCTTAAAGATCATCACAGAAGTCATCATATTTCCTATGGAACCAACTTTTCTCACCAAATAGTGTTCTCCCAGGGGACTTCATTTATACAGAACAGTTACTGGTGTCCCTTCGAAGACCCCAAGGCCATGATATGTTTACACCTGGAGATTGTATTCTTTTGTCATTATTTTCTGCACCTTTGGTTAACCAGTTACATCAACCTGGTTTGTCACCATTTATGGTTGGTTAGTTGTTTAATAATTGAAGAACATGAGAAGTGGACTCTTGACCTTGGTGTGAACTCTCTAATTGGTCTGACTTGTCTGAAGTACTCTGCTGGAATAAGATTTATGCCGTGGTAGAACTGTCCTTCTCCTTCATTCAGCTATCTGTGGATTATCATTCTGAAAGTCCCCCTCAATACAGAAAAAAACATATTTTATGTGACATTTTCTTTCGTAGAGAGTAAGTAATTTTAATACCACAATCCAGTTCTCACCAGACACTTTTTGTAAATGCACTGTGGCAGCATCGACTAGCAACTATTTACTCTAGTTTGTAGTTGTATGGAACTAATTCATTCAAATCCTAGTCAAACAGCCCTATTCCACAATGATACTGGATGGAACCAAACCAGTCTGTAGCACTGACATGAGGCTAATCAACTGGGGATATTGGTCTAGCTTTGTGGGATAATTCTTTGTCATTGGCCAGCCCTTCTAGGTTACAAAATTCTGCATTACAGTAGCTCAACCAAGTTGCTTTTTATGAAGGATAATTATTTCTCATTGTTTGGTTTGAATGGAAAGTCTCAAATTATTCTTGATACTAGTATTTGTGGATGTTTGTTGAAGTACAAATATTAATTACAGTTTATACTGTACAGAAACACTTGATATAATTAAGTGTTCTACTCCAGTATGTATACTCTCTGAATTAATTACCTTGTCAGAAAACTTCATGTTTTATGTGAAAAAGTTTTGAGGAAGTTAACAAGATATCTTTTGCAATTAAAATTCGGAACCGACCAACAACTCTAAGTCTAACTTGGGCTGTTGGATAAAAATGAGAGTTGCTTGCTTTAATCATTTCCCACTGGTGTTCATGCAGAGTCATGCTCTTTTGTCTTAAAAGCTCTTACTTGATTCATCCAACTTTCACAGAGTAAAGACAGAAGACAGAAGTCTGAGCTCTTAAAAAAAAAAAAAAAAGTTGAGTCCCTGAGATGGATACACTGTGTTATAACAACTCAAATCAATCTTCTGAGCATGAAATACTCTTCTCAAAAAAGTCAAACATTTTCTGTGAATATTTGTTTTTTTTTTCCTATCAATGGAAACTGAAAAAAATCACTTTTGGACAGAAAAAGTTGGGTATCAGGACAGAAAGGCAGAAAAAAAATGAAAGGTCGGGGCTTCAGTCACTCTGGAGTGTGGGCAAAAGCACTAAAAGCTTTATGCTTTAACAGGATTGTTAGGAAAGGTACCTGCAGCCTCACTGGCCTGTGTTGCTTAGAGCATAATGATTGGTTGGTGGGGTTTTTTAGATGCTGCATGGGTAATTAAATCGGTGGATACTGGAATCGATATGAGCCCAGTAACAGAAAGTATTATCACAGAAGCTCTATCTGTGTGTGTCCATACAAGTGTGTAGGGGACAAAGTGAGAGTCAAGAGAGGGAGGGAGAGTAAGGAAAGGGGACGTGAGAGGCGGGGAAACGGGTCGGAGTGGGCAGCGCAAATTGCGAGCTAAATTTTTATTATGACAGATGAGATGGGTTATTGGAATCCAAGCAAGGCTCTTTGACTGTAGATGCCATTACAGGACACGGCTGCTTTAAATCTGGGTCACCTATCGACTTAACCTCACATTGGGCATCAGCGGGGCCTCATTGCTGTGTAATTATGCCTGGAATAAATAGGGCATTTGGCTTGTGGCACTACACCACATAGTGGCTGGTATAATGGACAGTGTGGAATTCATTTGTTCTCCTCTGTTCTTTCCTAATCCCTCTTCTCAACCTCTATTAACTCTCTACTTTTTTCATTTCTTCCTCTGAGCCCCCTCTACCCTTTGGTTTTTATGCTATCATTGTTTCTGTCCCTTTTGTGCTCCACTTTATCTTATTCCCTGCTGTCCTTGAGCAGAAGGAATGGGGGTCATATCAGCCTTGAATCAAATGCACCATTAAGAATGAGTTGTTAGCAAAATACTTTTCCCACTGTAAAGCAGGGAGAGATGAAATTTAAAGCAATCCACACAATGTGATTTCAACCACAGCAGCCCAATTAGGGAGCATAATTATTCTCTCTGCTTTGGGTTGAAACCCAAAGCATCCTTATCATCTGGCCTACTGTTGTTAGGCCTGTGATGGTATTTTGGGTGGCCATTTGGCTCTGTAATGCCTGTTCAAACCAGATCTGAGCTTCGCACATTATTGCCTGCAGAAACTGTGCTTCTGGCGTTGTGGCCACATAGCAACTCAAAAGAAACTCAAGCCCTCAAAGCTCGTAGCAGGGTGTATTCATTCCTCCCATGGATATCTTTCTCTCTGTCTGTGTCTTGCTGTGAGGCGCAATAATTGGTCTTAGAAGCTTTTACCTGACGGCGATCACTGGCCATGTCGGTGACTTTTTTTCCTCTTCTCCAAATGGCTGCATAGCCATTTAGTGCTCATTACCATTACTTTCCTAAAACAGTTCCAACTGTCATAAAAGAAAAAAAGAGGGAGTACATTTTCCGTCACTAATTGTATGCTAGTCTTTTGTTAGTGAAAGTATGCAAGCTATTTTCATCCACATCACAAAGAGAACAGACACATTTTCCTTTGCCTTCATTAGAATGAATTCTGTGCAACTTGGCTTTTATATATAAAAAAAGGGTTTCCAGCCTTTGCTTCTGCCTTTATTGTTTTTAATCTTAGCTAATTAATTTGAAGAGGTCCTGATTAAAATAATAGAATTGTCCTGAGAAATGTTGTTTAAGCTCATATAAGTTCAGTGCAGCTTTTGAAACGGCATATATGACAAATATTCATTAAGTGCTTTTATGAGATAAGCGCCAAATGTCTTGTTCTTAAAACACATGCATATTTTCTTAAATGCTCACTTTGCTTTTCTCTGCATTTATGCAGAACTTGAGCATTTCAAATGTGTGAAATTGTATGGTTTTACATCCATGGTTTAGTGAACAAATCCCATTGCAAATATTTCTTCTTTTTCTATTCCCTACACTGCTTTGAAATGTTCTGTTTGATATAGATAATTCACGCTGTAATTTATTCTACATCATCGAAATTATGCAGAATAATCAGCAGAAAAATCAGCATTCACATAAAACACAGGTCTGTCGGTCAGACCATGCAACTTTATAATTACAGGAATACAGCATTTTTGTGGCCAGTTAAAGTTAAAGTGTTGTTGTAATCTTATAAAAAAAACCTTTATGTACTGACCTGCGCTCTACAGTCTTTACAAACAATAAAAGCATCATACAGTTGTATGTGACTGAAGAGCTTAGAATGAAAGTGTCGTGGATACTTAAAGTGGCTCATCATGGGTCCTTGTTTTCTCTGGCAGCTGTCTTACGGCAGTGATGGCAGCAGCGCTACATAAGCTTGTCTTCATTGTGGTAACGTTTCTAAGGGCCCACATCAACAGTCCAGATGTTGCAGTAAAAACAACCCTGTTTTTATAGCCCAGATTAATAAAAGGCTTCATATTCAGTTATTTGCAACTACCTGAAGAAAGCAAAGCACTTTGTTTTTTATTACGAGTGACCTCTTGTGGTTTTCAGTTCTTTCCCACAAGCCAAAATTAATATATGCATGTAATTTGATTGTTTCTGGATTCAGATAACCGGATACAAGACTGTGGCTCACATCCTGTTTCCTACCAACAACGACTATCGCGTCACAGTGTAGATTTCTATTGCAGCTGCCACCTCTATTGCTCAGCGGGCCGGTTTTGTTTGGTACAAACAGTATGTTCTGGTCTGCTCGCTCTTGTCCGACGGGCAGGCTAAAAGCTCATTTTGGGTAGAGTGAGTCTGAACACATGGAACCTGTGGTAGGAACTCTGTGAGTGCTCATCTCAGGCTGACAGCAGGCAGTCCTCCAAGCATTATCGTAGTTGGCCGTGACTGATTTCTCTGAGGCAGGCAGAGCCACAGGAGGCAAAATGTTCTGCTTTGGGTCGTCCGTTTTGATTTGCTCTAGATGTACGGCTGTTTGACATTTTGTCTTTTAGAGTTGCTGTCTTTGTATTCACACTGTTAGTGGCAGTTGTTTACACTCAGTGAATACCGTGTTAGGACAGAGAATGTCATTAAAGCACAGGTGACTTGGATCTAACGAGGGAATCATTTTTAGATGGGTGTAGGAAAAAATACATCTCCACCTGATCATTCAAGATAACATAATTGATATGATTTTTCTGTTTTATAAGCCACAGCCTTGCACAGAGAAATGTTAGTCAGGTGTCACCTGTTCAACAGATGATGGATGGAGTGAAAGGCTGAATCAGAGCAAACAGCTGCACAAAATCAGTCTAAATGTAAGAAGGGCATAGAAAATGCCTACCTTTTAATAGTCTAATCTTAATAATCATAGTAATCTTTGACATTTATTGTTTCTTTTATTTATATTTAAAGCCCAGAAACAGGGGGACCAAACATAGATGAAATGATTTTATTTCTCTTATTGTCAATTTCAGCTATAAGAGGATGTTTACGGTCATAGTCTGCAAATACAGGAGTAGACTTTCAGGTTTAAGAGTAAGAATCACTTGTGCTGGAGATTTTATGGTATATGTACACTGCACAACAGTTGCCAAGGCGACGTTATCACCCATTATCCATCACTGGAAGCAACAATTCCAGGTCCTGCAATTTATTCTGTTGTTTTCGCAGAAATGGATGTGACAGATAGTGTGATGGTGGCAAGAGTACATTATTGATCTACATAAGACCCGAGTTGTCCCCTGTTCATTTTCCGATGGCAATCCCACCGGCCTTCAAGTGAGCAAAGCAGTGGGCTATCTTGTTCAACAGTGGTTTATGGGGCCTGTCACCGCAATGTGGCGGAGCTCGGAGCACAAAGAGAAGCTGAGCTAAGAGACTCCCCAGTGAAACAGGAGATGTGAAGTTGGACTGGGTCAAAGGTCCCATTCTGTGATAACAGCAATCTAAGGCTAAGATTTCTTGGAGGGAAAAATAAGGTGCTGATGGAGTTGGTGCAAGTTGCTTTTTTGGATGCATTGTCAGTAGTCGGGCTGCGAACAAAGGAAGTAAACAAGAGTTGCTCGTGCTGTACACCAAAATCTACTCAAACAAAAGTCTTAATGCTGCACTGAAATCTGTCTGATCACAGGCACTGCTGTTTTTTGTAAAACTTAACAACGATCCTTTAAATGTAATCTCCTGCTTTTCCTCATTTAACACAACCGGCATCTCCCCTCAAAGTAAGAGCAGTACAACATTCTTTTTATTTTTATTTTTGTATAACCAATACCAAGATGGCCTTCCTTTCTTGGGAGAGATATATGAGATGGGAGATACAAAGCCAAGGTTCATAATAAAAATCATCCATTTTTGTCAAATCTAGCCAGGGGAAGATTCGCAGCATCAATAGACAGCATTTTTTCACTTTATCTCTTCCTTTCTCCATCTCATCATCTTCCTTCTTTCTCCCTTTCTTTCTGAACAACTGCATACATCAGTAGAGAGGGAGCATCCCCTTGCCTGTCACTGATATCTCCTAAATCATTTTGTCTCTTCTGAAGGCTGACCTCTCTGCTGTACATTTTTGGGCTATCAAGTGGCACTGAAAGTCACACTTATCATGAGGTAAGGGATGGCTACCTGACTGCCATTTATTTCTCGATTGCACTGCAATGGGAGTGTGGAGGTGTGATTGAATTCACTCCTCTCTTCCTCTTGAGCATTTAGACCCATTCTGGGAGAATTAAGTTGACGATCCAAAATGGCTCCATGCATTTCTCAAACTAGATTACTGGTTTTTTTTCTCACATCCTGGATAGAGGTTTATAGTCAATATAAGGCTATATGAAGAAAAATGTTGCAGTTGCAATACAACAGCCCCCACATTTTCAAATAATACAGCACTGGAGGTTTGTGAATCATTTTCTGTAAATTTTGAGATGTCTGTACTGACTATACTGAGGGGTAAATATGATAGGAGAATGCGTAAACACATCAGTCATACTGGTGTTGCGG
>JAPTGW010000005.1:27040404-27051571 GCA_029814545.1 Apogonichthyoides opercularis
GCAGAAAGACATCGCAAGGGCCGCGAAGATTTCAATTATCAATATACCATTTAATACATCGCCGCCAGGCCAAACAGCCTGGCGTCTCGACAGGGTGAGATGGAGAATGTTATTTCTCAAACACATCAGCAGATAGCTGCAATTTGGCATTGTGGTGCAGCGGGGTTCAAACCAGCTTCCATCCATCAAACTGTAGTTGGAACGCAGAGAACCGTTTACTTACACATGGGCGATTGTGTTGGAGTGCAAGCAGAGTAGTTCCAACAGCACAGTGCTACTGAGAGCAGGGTTTGAGAAGCTAGAGGTCTTATCAGTAGATGTGTCAGATGGTCCGTCAATACATTTTTTATTCTTTAATTTTTCATCAAATCTGTAAAACCCGAATCATAGCTTAAGTATCATGAATCCGTCAGTCTTTCCATGATTTCGCACCTGAAGCTCTCCTTCAGTGAACAATTCTGAAGTGTACTCCACCGTAAACAATCCATGTGTTTACAAACAAAGCTGGGATGTCACTTGGGCATTTTGGGAAATTCGTTGCGACGTGCATTGTGGGAAGCAGAGCTCCACGCAGCTGCAGTATGGTTGCAGCGGCAACAAACATGGAAACGGCTTCATTGCCTCTTACTACTGCAGCCGCTGTTGTAGCTGTGCTTCCCACAGTGCATGTCGCGACGACTTTCCCAAGTGACCTACCTGTTTGTAAACACACGGATTGTTTATGGTGGAGTAAACTTTGAAACTGAGAAGAGATACAGGTGCGCAATCACAGAAAGACTTACAGATTTGTGATAGTATGAATCAGGTTTTATAGATTTGATGAAAAATTGGTGATGAAAGTTATATGCAACTTTATGGACAATGTGGTCGTGACTGCATTGGTCTGGTTCTGCTTCTTGTAATTGACTTTACAATACACACTAATATACACTTGAATGCATTTAGTGAAGTTATTTTGATGAGTTTATCAAAAGATCGGATTAATTTCATTTCAGATGTTTTAAGTTAGCACTGATTTGCAGATGCATTTTAGCAAAAATACATGAATTTTTTGAAAACACAACTTCAACCAGTACAACTTCAATGCCAGCAGCATACAGTACTGCAGAAAAGCCTTCGCAGCCTTTAGCTTTGTTGTTTTCCTAGGGTTGTATTGGGTGTGTGTTTTTATTTCTAACAGGAAATATGCAGGAAACAGACCCAACACACACACACACACACACACAGAACAGAACTAAACATCTTTTGCAGGTAAAGCCAATATTTAGTCTGACCATCCATTTCGATCCAGTAAATCTCCATCTGTCTTGGGGCCACTGTCTGTATTCAGATTTTTTTTTTCCTGAGATGCGTTTTGGTATTTTAATACTGTTTACATATTTTGTGTATATTCCAGTTCTACATGTATAATTTCAAAGACTGATAAATGCATGTGTGTGGTCATAGTCTTGCTTAAACACTAAAGCTAAATTCTGTCTCAGACTTTTGCACAGTACTGTAGTTACAAAACCTACAGTCCAGCAGCATAGTATTATATGCAGTATAGAGTTCAGCCATGAACTGTGTAGACATAACATATAACATTCATGGCATGTTTTACAGTCTAGTAGCAGCTGTAGAGCAGGAATAGTGACAAGTGAAGCATAAAGTAGTTACATTCAATAATGTATAGTTCCTGAGGCTGAAACATGTCAAACTGTGAAAGATTTGTGCAAAGAAATGGTGGCACACTGTGCAAGTGCTGCATCAGGAGAACTCTGTATGCTCAGTTCTACTAATGTCTCCATCTGCTGAAGGTGTAGGCAAAGCTTGAAATGTAAAAGGACTATCGGAGGTACTGTGAGATGTGGTAAAGACAGGTGTGGACACATGTCCGAGTGTATACGCATGGTGATGTCAGACTGGTACTTGGCTTTAAACCACCAGTTTTGTCATCAATCATTTATATCTTTGTTGAAAGGTACATGTAAATGTAACCATGGTTTGTTTCATTTGGGGTTGCAGGAAAAAAAAACATGTTACTTTAGTACTTTATCTATACTTCTCTCTTTTATATTTTATTCTTATTCTTGGAAATGTTATTGTACTTGTAAAATGTAAGCCCCTTTTTATGTATCTGTCTGAAACCTTTCAGCCTGAGCAAACTTTCCTGTATCTGTCATGTTTAACAGTTTTCTTCCAGTATATTAGTACTTTGTAATCTATGTGATGTTTTATTACGTTGGTCGTTTGTCCAGGACAACAGATGGAAATTAGCTTCTCTGCTAAATCTGGTGCATGCATTTTGTTCTTTGCAACTAATGCCAATACACACTTTCCTGTAACTAAATAAATAAATAGAAATACAAAGGGGCAATGACAAGCGGTTTGCAAATATAAATACAAATAGTGTATTAATACACCCAATTCAGACAGAAAGGAAAAAGCCTGCCATATGTGCAGGGCACAGGTCACTTCACTGCAACTTTTAAACACAAACTTTATAAAGTATGTCATTCTGGCACTGTTTGGGAAAAAAAAAAAAGGACTCCCAAAACTCTCGAGGCAGTTTACCTGAATCTGAAAGCCTGATGCGCCATGTGTTCTTAAAGTAACTTACTTATGAAAATAGAATGAGATGTGATTACCATTTTATAACCTCTTTTGGCATTGATCTCACACTGTAGCGTACACGGAAAGCTTGCATGCATTTATAATGAGCTGTTCTGATGTGATTGCAGGAACGATGAGGAATAGTGCTCACTAAACAGTTTCAGATGAAAATTGGCATACAGGTAATTTACTCAAGGTTAACGCATAACGTGACACAGAAAAGCCCAGAAAACAAGTGATTATTGAGTGAACACAATGAAAAAAGCACATAGTGAAGGCTCCTTTTTGTCATTTAATATATGTATTCTGGGTCTTATGTTGTTCAAGTCAAATTCCAAAATGAGTTTTAGACAAATTGGGTCTGAAGGAGTTCAGAAATGCCAAGTGTGAGCAAAGTGATATATAATAAAAAATTAATAGCAAAATAGGTGATGAAAAAACAAAACAAAAACAAGAGAAACTGCTTTGTCTGTGGTGACTAATGTCTCCTGTTATTCATATTCCACATTGTGAGACAGACAGTGGTCAAATATTGGCGTTTCTCAACTTCTCACATGCCATGAATTTGCTTCCACCCATGCCTCCTCCAACAATATCCTTTCTTCAATTTGTATGCAGACCACCAAACCCACACATTTGCATCTTTCAAATATAGATGTGGGTGGACAATAACAAATCCTGGTGTGTAATATTCTTTTATGTTCCACTGATCTTCCATAGCAGCATACACTACTGACCGATGTACGAGCAGATGAATCATGCATTCTGAGCTGTTACAATCCCTCTTGGTTATTTTTACTAACATCTGCTGCAAAGACTCAAGGTTAAATTTGCCTCTAGGGTAAACATAATTGTTGAGAGCATATGTTGTTTATGAGCTAAGCCAGGGCTTTAAAACAAAAACTGTCTTTTGCTGGAAATAAAGATAGCCAAGGATTCTGAGACATTTGAGAAGAAATAGTTAATCAGTACGAGTAATTGCTTGTGCTCATTCAATATGCCCTTTGCTGTTTAGTAAACTGTGGAAAATTAAGAGCTGAGATAAACAGCATGCTTTTGGCAGAATTCTGGTATTAGAAGGTTTATAGTTGGTAATTTGACTTGTTTTTACTTTAATGAATAGCATGTGATTCAGTTACTTTACACTGTGAGGTGGGCAGCAGCTGTTTTGAATGCCACGATTGCATTTTGTCTCCTCAGGGGCAGAAATCAAATCGTATCAGAGGGCTCATAGGCAGGCTTTGACTTCCGACTAGTGACAGATAACTAAAAACAGACTGTCCTCGGGGATGGCTACCATCATTGTAATGTATGCCAATTTGACTTTTCGTTCTTCTGCCAAGGACAGAATGCCACCTGCTGAGGGATCTGATTTTATGTGCATGTTTATGGACATCTTGACTCCAGAGACGGCGCTTGAGCGATAGCTCACCGCTCCACAAGGAGAAACCTGCCCTACCCACTGCCACACCTCTCCGCTCATTCATCATAATGACATGGAGAGGGAAGGATATCTCCATATCCCCACATCCCCTATGCTTACATGGAGGGGACATCATGTCGACAGACCACTGACAGGAGTGAAGAACTGAGGACTGAGCAGGATGGGGGAATCCTGGAAGAAAAAATAAGTCACAGAGAAGTAAAGGATGTAACATTTTAGAGCTACTTGTAATGTCTTTATTTTAGGCAGTTTTCCCATTTGGGTCAAATACACAATAGAAGTCTGACTTTCCTGTGTACGCAAAATACATTTTCTCTAATATGTTGGGGTCTAATTAGGATATTGTTTTCAGTGAATATGAATTAGGTTTTAGGAGTGCGTCTCTTGCCTGTAGATAACTTCAGTGTGTGTTAATACAAAGTAGGATAACAGTCAAATTACACAGATTACCACTGTGACCCTTTGACCCTCTTTTGTGTCTGCACTTAATGGTCTTTATTGAGCCTGACACATCAACCCTGCAGTTCATCATGTCTGCACCCGCTATGATGCTATTATCAAAGTGTGGAGCCTGTGCATCATTTACACACTTTCAATGGCTTTCCTCTTCCTCAATACTCCCTCGATCATTTGAAATTCAATTATGCTAATCACAGCTAAGGTTGGGGGACATACAGGCACTCTGCTCTCGTTTTTGCACTGCTTCATCTATGCGCCTTTGAGAATAATTATTCTTAAAAGCATATCATTTGGACCCCTTTAGGCAAAGGGTGTAATTTGTGCACTTCAGAGAGGGTTGGATTGGATGCACTTAGAAATGTTGACTGGTCAAAGGTTATGGAAGCTGAATAGGGAGCATTGTAGCAGAGTTCTCTGCTTTACATTGTCATGAATACTGTTGTAAATGACTTTTTACAGCTTAGAAGACATGTAATTCCAGTGGCTGATGCAGAATTAACTGCAAGCGTTCCAGCTGTATTCAACCAACCTCCTTTAAATGAACATAAAAAAAGCGTGTGACATGATAAACTGAGGAAGAGCTGGAGTTTGAGTACTGCACTGTCATTAATGTGCTGTGTCTATTCTATATGAGATGGGAAATCGTGATAGTAAATCTGAACTGAAGAGTCTGAACAGTGACTACTGTTACAGTGCAGTTCCTTTAGTTTCACACTGACATGATTGCAGTATCCATAACATATTCTAAAGTCTGTGTTTTATAACACTTAGAGATGCACAATCCAGAAAGTACTGATAAAGGACTGAATAGTAATGGATATAACTGAGAAAGATCCTTTTTTAATCATATTATTTGGTTGCCAACTAACAGGAAAAGCTCACAAGTAACATAACTTAACTGAACTCAATCTTACGTTTCCTAATATCGGCTCCCATTGCTAAGGTTTCCTTCTGAAGAATCTATACCAGCTTCTTTGTATCATACTAAACTTATCTTAGTATTATTGAAAAACAGTCTTTTTTAACACAATATTTGAGCATTGGCCTCTGCCATAGTATCATCTTAAGTGGTAGTAGGTCAAAGATAAAAAGGTTAAAAATACTGATACTGGTGTTTTTTGACTGGATGTCAGAATGTTCCACCCACACTGCTGTGCCCAGTATCTGTACTTCAGCTAACGGGTCTTTTGCATCGTATTACCCATAAATACAGTATATGTTATGTAGTTATTTCTATTTGTTTAGTTACATTCAAATCTTATAAATTATATAGTGTGCAAAAATACATTTCATTTTCAGTATTTTGTAAACAAGAATGTGTGCCTCCTCTCTCATCATCAGTTCTGACCTTATGTACAGTATGCTGTGAAATTCACCAAGCTTCTTACAATGCAACGGTTGTTGCTGTAAAGTCCAGAGCCAGTGAACTAATAATACCATCTGGTCGTGTCGACACAAGTGTAGTTGAATCACTCAAAAACCAGACACGAACCGTAAATTGAACATGTTGTTTCAGGAGGTCAACCACATTGTGTGCCACAGCACCTCAGTGATTTTTGGGCCTTTTTTTTTTTTTCTTTCTGGGAAAGAAGCCCAAGCTGGCTTTCACATTCAAATTCTCTTGTGCGTAAAAAGTCAGAAAGGGCTGCTATAAACATCTGGTACTGGGAATGTATTAGCAGACTTTGGCCCTTTTCATGCATTCAGTTTCCTGTAACTGAAGTGAACAACATTTTACTGGGAAGTTTGGTTTTCTTATTTACACAAAACAATGTAAAAATGAAATATTTTTGCACTTACCTAAATTGTTTTCTGAAAAGGCTTGCAAAATTTTACAGATGACCTGATATTTTCACTACAGGTTCCCAGCCTGGTAAGACCAACTCTAAAACCATGAGACCTGAACTTTTATTTTCCAGAGGGAAAAAAAAGCTGAGTTTCTTCTCTAAACATAGTGGTCACTTAAGTTGATTTGCATTAATGTCACTTATTTACTTTACAGAAGCGTGCATTTGTTCTTGCTCCAGTTGGTCGCTGTGACTGATATTGTTTTGGAATATCCACATAGCGGGTAGGAAAACTGAATTGCCTAATGTACTGTAGAGAACAAAATGTTTCGTAAATGTATTATTTGGCTTGATGAGACTGCCTCAGGCAGTTGTATACCTCAAATGTTTGGTCGAGCTGCGGCTGACTTTCATCACACTAACTCTATTATCAGCGCAGCAATTTTCTTTTGTACTCTTAACATAATAACTTGGCATTTACAGGGAAAAAGAGCAGCTGTAATGGTGTCTATTATTTATCATTATATTCCTTTAAGTGGGTCCACTTCATAAAACCATACATACAGTTCACAGACCAGCCTGTGTAAATTGCACATTAGTTGAGGAAAAAGATGCCTGTAAATTCATAAATCTTCCCTAAACACGCTGACATTTAATAACACAAATGATACAATAACTTGAGGGAAAGAGAGTGGGAAAGAGAGAACAGGACAGGGAGTAAGGTACAATTGGGGAGCATGAACAGTGGGGCTGAGATATGATAGCCATTACAGAGATGGCAGCTTTGGCCAGGTCGAGGACATGGAGGTCATTCACAGTGGGACTTGGCCACACATACACTCTCACCTGCCAAGCACCAAAGGCAACTTCAAAGGCTGGCCTGCAAAAGGCAAAAGGAGGCCTGTCCTTGGCTGCAGAGCATTCAACAATGTCCTCTTTACAATAGAAAGATACATACAACTCTGAACTCGACTGTGATATCTATTCAGATCGGCTAAACCTGACAGAAAAGCATGTTGTCCTCTCCAGAAAAGGCTGAAATGTGAGATCAAACTGATGTGTCACATACAGTCTCAAAGAGTTGTTGAATGCCAGCTGGGTCTGACATATCTAAGCCGCTGCTTGACAGTGCAGTGAGTGGTTTAAAATCAAGTAAATGCAAAAAGCATATCAATGGGATTGGACTATTTTTGGGCTTTTTTTTTTTGCATGTTAATGGTCTATGATGGTCTGGCAGATGCAGTGGTATTATGGAAGGAAAGTCTTTGCTAATGATTTCTTCTCCTACTCTGTCTTGTCATACTGAATTTTTACAATGCCAGTTTAGAATGAGAATGTGGCTTAACTTATTGACTGGCACTGAACTCATTATAAATAGAGCAGTTTTGAATCATCCATGGCCCAGTGGAGTGTTAAACATGCGGTCTGCAATTAAGAGAGGATAATAAATGTGGTATTAAAACTCTGGGCCATATTCTGTCAGCCCCTGATAAATAAAATGTTTAGATTGACTGTGGGGGGATGCTTAGTAGCTGTGCTTTCAACGAAAGCATAAGCAGGCAATTTCAACAAGAGAAATGTCACTGCCTGTGAGTGACAGAGCCATGCGCTAATATGATTCTAATGCAACACAGAGGCACAGAGAAAAAATAACTAGATGGAATAAATTCATTCCAGGAAATGCTGATAGAAATAAATCTACATCCGAAATGTCAAACAAGATATTGAAAGAAGATGGAAGGTCAAAGGCAGCGTGACTTCTTCAGCTACTTCAAGGCACCTTGAGTACAGTAGCCGTTAATGTATTCCAAACACTGAGACAGTTTCTTAGAGACCAGCTGTCCCTGGCTGCAACTCAACCGCCAATCATCTTTCAGAGACAGACTCATTCCAAAGTTGAGCCCAAGGCAGAGTTGAAGAAGAGTACAAACATGAAGGAGAACCCATCTGGGAAAGGAGCAGGTTGAAGGGAAAAAAAGAAATAAAATGTGGAGTCCTGGAAGTGAAAGATAGCCCCTGGTGGAGTTAAAGCAGTACCTTTGATTTGATTTATTTGATGACCTTAAAGTTAGAACAAATGAAAACATGAGGAATGTCATGCGAATGTCAAGAGACACACTAATCAATGATGAAATCAAGCTTTGGCAGCATAATAAAAACAAATAAACAAAGATCTGAATTTATGACCTTGCAGGCAATAAACACTGTCACACACACAGTATTTACAGTGGATTTTTAATACAGAGATTTTCTAAGATGCTCTTTGACCTCTTAATTTTAAAACTGTCAGCGTCTGTTTATCGTTCTAACCCTCGATAATATACTGTGGATATATGTGTGTGGCTCGTGAAGCATTTTGCAGCTCAGTTAGCAGAGCAGCTGGTGGGGCTTTTTTCTCCATTTCCTGTCACTGATTTTTTCCTTCTTTTCCACAAAAGCAAAAAGGAGAGGTGTCAGCTTGTTTTGAACAAAGGGCTGCATCTCCCATGGGCTCCACTCCTGCATTTGTCTTGCCTTGTGAGACTGATATGATACTGACCCTCACAGGCTCATTCTCAGTGCAGCAAAAGTGGAATAGAGAAGGAGGGGCGGTGTCAGGGTGGGGAAATTGTCCTTGAAACAAGTAACAATAGCTTCAAGTGGATTGTGACACGTGTCTCCAGGGTCTGACAATATTAATCTATCTGCCAATCACCACAGGCACCCAGTCCACTTCGGTACCCCCAGAGTGTGTATTAATTAAGATGCTGTCACACTAAACGAAAGAGTATTTGGTGCATAACAAGACAGCATCTCTAAAGTCATTATCCTGGACGCTACGTGGGTTAGCAGAATGCTTTTATGTTGTTACTCAGGTGACATTTTTTACAGCATTTTTCCCTGTGACATTTTTAAGCGAGGTAGTTTAATGAAATCATGCACCATGAATTCACCTGTCAACACCGGTATTTCTCCTACTGTATATCAGACATGACGCAAAACGATGAACGCGATTAATAGGTTATAGCTAATTCATCACTTTCACATTGTCTACGGATAATAAAACGCAAGGCTGATGATGTTCTGTACGGTTGTATCTGTCAACAAAAACAGGATACTTTCGTCTTGCTCTTAGTGTTTTGAAGATGTTAGTCTTTTAAATCATGCCATGAATATTAACTTTCGCTCGCAAAAACTCACTAAATAATTTACTAAAAAAGAATTAAGAGTAGAATAATGGATCAAAGGTGTAGCGATCTAAATAATACTGAGATTTATGTACACAGACAGTAGGTCGATTAATTATTAGTTCTGGTCTTTTCTTGTTATTTGGTTCCTGTGTGGGTCTTTCCATGAAACTGGGTTTATTTTGGTATCTGGCACTTTGCCAGCTTTTTTAGACCGAATAATAAAAGAGAAATTTAGACATATTTCAAAAATAGGACCAAAATTGGGACAAGAGAAGCTACCTAGGTGTCAGTGCATTTGATGTGGAAAACATGGCTTGAAATGGTCTTATATACCGCTATAAATAAAGACACTGTGTTAAATGTGATGATCCTAGTGGTTTTTCTAAACCAGACGTGGGTTTTTCATGAATCTGTTTCATTCCAGGTTTCATGTGTAACCCATTGTGTCCGCTGGCGTTACATCCAGAACCTGCCCATTTAAACACAAATAAATTGCAAGTGACTTTGCATCCTTTTTGTGAAACACTCTTCCTTGCATATTTACTTTAATTCCCAAAATGTACCTGCGAGAGAATAAAAAAAATATTTGAAAAAATAGTAGCGCATAATTTTCCTGTCCTTTTTATCATGTTACATGCAGATTTTTCTATGCAAGTGTCAAGTAAAAATGTGTTCTATCTGAAAAATAGTTTTTCTTTTATCTCAGTAAATATCTGTTTTTAAAATAGACCTAAAGTGCTTCCAAACCTGCTTCATAACATTAGTCTACATCTTGTTTACATTTTTAGCCATTCTCTGTCCTGTTTTTAGGGACCAGTTTCATAGACACACCCATAACAAAAATACAGAACATCATTAGATTAATTCCTTAAGAAGTGGTGGTGCTTTTTCAATGAATATATATGTGAAACAAGTCAAGCTGAACATTGCAGTCATATCACAGTTGTAATCTAAGGGGAATGGAAGTAAGGAACATTGTGTGTGCCAGATGACCGTGTTTCCACAACTCCGCTATATAAAGAATGTGGTAATGTGACTCAATGACAGGGACTTGGCAAAAAATGAGGCTACCTTCCTCAAGGGTCCCTGTCTGTTTCCGACGATAATTGAAAATAATGTAAAAATAGTCATGTGCTGCGGACATGGGTTAACTCTCTGAGGACAAGGTCAAACCCTCTCCTTTTACTTTAATTTCCTCATGATTAATTACACACCCGGACTTGGTTGGGAAGCATGTTTTACAAGTTCTGAAAGATGTTCTACACTGATTTCTTAAGCTAATTTGATTAAGCAGTGCTGGGAGACTGGTTCTGTGGGTAGACTAAATGAGATGTATGAATGCAAATATGGACTAGATGTGTGTTTATGTTTATCTTACTAGTATGTTGCACTGATGATGCTCTTTTCAATTCCTCCCGCCTCCTCCTAGACAAAAAGCCATGATAGCTTTAAATATGATCATCTCGATGCAGATCATTCCCCAGAGAAAGATAATAGCAGACATACTCAGGCTGTGAAATCAAAATGTTCACACTGATCAGATGTCAGACTTCCAGTACATCACATGCAAGGTTTGGTTGCTATGGACACCGTTGCTGGTACGAACAGCCCCAGTGACATATATATCAGTTCTAGACCGGCGAACATCTCCATGTCATATAATTGCTCTGACTATCTGACAGATTTTTTTTTTTTTCATACAGAAAATAATTTCA
>JAPTGW010000005.1:27251898-27264895 GCA_029814545.1 Apogonichthyoides opercularis
GGACCGTTTGCCAGTGGCTGTGCATAGGATTGTATTTCACACACACACACACACACACACACACACACACACACACACACACACACACTTATGCTGCATTGCTTATAAAAATAGTGTTTATTAACCTGAAATGCCATGTTTATACCATCATGGGTAAAGGTAGTCTTTATATGATAGTGTTCTGTAAATTAGCTTTGGATGAGGGTAGAGTTGGACTGATGGGACTAATTATCTCCATAACCATTTAATTTAGCAAGCTATAAAGGGGCAAACTGAGTCATAGCTTTAGGAGAATGACAAATAGGGGCCAGATTGTGCTTTGAGCTCTGCAAATCAAACAAAATTCCTCATGACTATTGAGAGGATTGAGCTGCACTTTGAAGAAACACAAAATACCTGTTTTATCCGGAGCATCTTAGACGTATCTAACTATCATCTCTGACAAAACAAACCGGCCCCCATATACTCACACTGAACAGTTTATAGAGTTTATGCTATGATACTTTTTTTACCGTTTCCATAGGCCCAGTCATCATTGAGTCTGTGGCGGACCTTCTGGTAAATGGCTGACATGGTTTTCATGTTACTCTTCCTCCATTGACGGCCCAGGTACTTGGTCTGAATTTTAAGCAGCTTGAGGACGTAGAGCTGCATCATGGCCTGCTTCACCTTCAGAGCTCTTTTCAGGATGGGAGCGGATTTGAAAACAACCAGCATCTGACAGAAATGTGGGGAGAGGAGTACATTTTAATGGATGGACTTTTGGGAAAAATGTTATGGATGAATGGTCCTAGGTTTAAAATTTGTTCAAATTTGTGTTTTTCAGGTTTTTCCAGGTATGTTTAGTCTATGCGTCTGATTTAACAGTCATTATTTTATTGATTTAACTTTTATTTAACCAGGAAAAAAGCTCATTGAGATTAAAAATCTATTTTTCAAGAGTATCCTTGCTAAGACAGCAGCAGCAGTTACAGCAGAAATCACAGCAGTGTCGTAGTCAAGACCAGGCTAGACCAAGACAAGACCGAGACCAAATGAGTCGAGTCTGTGACAAGATCAAGACCACACAAAATTGGTCTCGAGAACTACATCACTGGTGGACTGTGGAGGGCTGGCATTGTCCGTTGAGAAAATTTATACAACAGAGCATGTTTTTAAAATGGATGCATCTGATTGGTTGCATTTGAAGAGGGTGTGTAATATATAATAATACCATTCTGTGAGGATGTTGTTTTTGTACAAATCCTGAGACCAAGGCAAGACCAAGACCACAAAAAATTGGTCTTGAGACCAAGACTGGTCTCGAGAACTACATCACAGCCATCCATCCACACTAAAATCATACATAAAACACTAACCTAAGCACATACATATAAAACACCATCAATAAGTTAAAAGGTACTAAAAGTATACAACAATGTTCTTTAAAAGCATCTCAAAGCATAACCCAATTTAATTGATTATCTGGCTTATGCTAAATAGCAGCAACATCACTGACCATGGTCCTTGAGTGTTTCCACTTGGTCAGTTTGTTTAGGATTCTCAGCAGGTTGATACAAGAAAACAGGTTTCTCCAACAGAACTGGTTGCTGTCTCCCGCTTCCTGAAAACAGATGTAGACATACTGTAACATCATTTGTTGATTTGTCCGGTGTGGATCAGTTGTTGAGCTCAGAGTGCTTCAGCTCACCAGGCTCTCAGCTGTGAGTTCAGGCATCTCATGGACCACACAGTGGGGAAAGTCCAGCACACATATACTGCAGAGAGATAGTTTGAGATGTCACTGTCTAGAAACGTGCTGCCTCAGTCTACACCAGCTCTTAGGAGCCTGATGATATATATCCATGTAACAGTCACACAGCTGCCTTTCCAACGAGTACAGAACAGCAGTCATTTTAGTTCAGTACAATACCATAAGAGAGAGACTGTTTATCTGCTCTCAGGTACATCTTGTCACAGTGCCTCTTGCCTTTCATTTCACAGCAAAACAAGAAATACAGTGCTTTTACTACAGAGATAGAGGGAAAGAGTGATCCCACCTGTTTTTGGCACTGATATAGGACATGATGTTCTGGTTGAAGAACTTGAGGATGAGTGGGATACAGTTGGCAAACACCAGGTGCTGAGAGACAATCTCAAACTGCAAGAAAAGTGGAGGCGGTAGCACACAATAGTAAGTTTTTGGAGGGTTTACTGTTTGGCTTCTTTATTTTAATTGTTAAAGTCATAGCTAAAAAAGAAACAACAACAGCATTTCTCAGCTTGAATCCATTTTTTGCGATTATCTGAGACAAACCACTGCTATAAATGTGATGATCCTGTTGCAGGGAAAATACATATCTCTACAAAGAATGCAAGAAAAATATAATCCTGTAGCCTATAAGCCTGTATCGCTGATGAGTTTGATGTACGGGGAAAAGGTCAAGAGCCAGAGGATTTCTATTCTCATGAGGCAGCAATATAAATCCTTTACCACATCTGAGAAGCTTTAGTCAGATTAAGAACAGGAGCAATTTTGTTGCTGAATGTATCATCAGCTCATATTTCAGTATTGCAGATGACTGGTATTTTACTGTGCATTTGATGTTTATTATACATTTATGTAATGTAGCTTTACTTACACTTTAGTACAATGAGTCTGTGTGGTTGTCAAACAGGGATGTGATAGCTCTGTGTGGCTGCAGTACATGTGTGATTTCATTTCGTGGCACCAGAGGGCACTACTACTAAACATACAGCAGCCAATTAAAAGCTTGTGAAGACATGCGCCTTCATGGCAACAGAAAACTGAATATATGCTATAAAATAAAGACAGTGTACAGTCTTCATCAAGTATTACAGACAGTGGTAGTTAACTACATTAAGCAACTAAAATGAGGCCAGTATCCTCTTAGAAACATTTTAGACACTGTTTCAGGCTGATGCAGGAGGTGAAGAGGGACATGATGAGCAGGGATGAAGGTCTAAAGGTGGGGGTGGGGTGGAGAAAAGAATGAAAGGAGGAAAGTAATGGCATGCTTGATGGGGTCATCAGGTGCTGGAAGTAGCATGGGGGAGGTGCATTGCTTGTGTGTGTATCCATGAGGTGGGGGAAGGCAGGATGAAGAATAAGAAAAAAATTCAGCCAGCAGAGAGAGGAAAAGTAAGATAAGATCATAGGTGTGTATTTGTGTGTGTAACCTGATAGATGTGGTTGAGTTTGAAGTGTTTGAGGAGCAGCAGCAGCAGCGCCGAGATGGCCTTGACAATTATTTCCTTGTGACGGTTCACGTCAATTCCTAGTTTCATGCTCTGAAGAACTGTGATACTGCAGGACACAAACAGACAGACACACACTTTAAGGCCCTTCTGTCTTTGATAATACTGCTTTGTCTCACTAAGACAAAGCAACAGACCATTTGTTCTCATTAGAAAACAAGCAGACACTCTGTTTAGACTGTTGGTGATGCATCTGAGGCTTTGCCAGCTAAACACTGACAAGCCAAAAGCTGTACAGAAAAAAAAATCCATCCAAAAACATGTCAGATGGTGTTGTAGATTGATGGAAACTAGTTTTAAAAATCAATGATTGGGTGTAAGCCAGTTTAAGTATAACATTTGTTCACAGGATGAGTTTTTCAGATTAGATCCTTTAATTAATTAACTACTGCAGGTGTAAACACTGAAATTTGATAAAGCCCAGTAATTAAAAGGGCTTCATGTCTTTCATGAACCGAGACAGGCTTTGCAATACTTACGGCATCTCCTCAGGCAGCACATCAGCCAGGATGTTAATGGAGTCAGTTTTGGCTTTGGAGGTTGGGGCTGCGGCCAGTAGCAGCTTCAGGAGTGCAATCTGACACAGAACACAACACAAAATATGAGATGCACAGATAAAATGGTTAAATCTGCTCCATAATTGCTCTTGGTAACATTGTATAATGATTTTATGTCCACAAAGGTCTATAAATAAAACAGAGAGGTTAGTAGGGTCATCTAATGGAAATGAACATATTCCTACAATGGTTTTCAACAGATGGAATTAACTGCATTGTTTTTTTTTTAATACTTCATCGTCTTTTCCAGAGCTGCACTGGAAACTGTCCTCAAAATTTTCTATTTATGTTTTGGGGGAAATTGTGAGTTCCATGAATGTGAAAAAACTCATTTAATCTAAAATTCATTCTGAAATACTCACCACATACTGGGAGAGGTTAGGAAGCATGCCTAGATAAAGAATCTCTGCTGGTGTCTCCTCCACCTCCTCTTCACCCTAAAGATACCCCACGTTAAACCAGACACACATTATTCCATGTTAATTTAATTACTTTCAATTCTTTTTAATTGCAATAAGTTTCAAATTCTATTTTAAAAGGCTATGATCATCTCATTCTTATTCTCATATTAGTATAAGAATTCTCACCAGAGTCAGTGGACATTGTTGTAGTTCATCTTCCCTCTTGATCTGGACTTCAGCAATGGAAACATATTTGTGCTGCAGAAAACAAAAACAAAAACCCCAGGAAACTACATTACATGACGCAATATAGTGTCTACAAAGATGTCAGAAAAATGTTAATTGGCATTGCTGACTGACACCCAGAGGGGCAATGCTCTGTGTAACCACCCTTCTCAGTCTGTTGTTGTATGGATTTTTAAGTGGGATGCCAAGGTGAGGGGATTCAACAGCGTGGGAGTATTGATTAGATAATGCTCTGACCATAATGAGCTAGGGTGAAGCAGAAAAATGAAGAGGAAGAAGGAAATATTTGAATGTGTGATTCTGTGAATGACTGAAAAAAAAAGAGAGTCTGAGAAAGACAACAACAAAGTAAGTGTAGAGACACACAAGTCATTGGTTCAACTTCTCACCTGTTTAAGAGTCTTTACACTCTCATGAATGGGTCTGGGTAAGCCCACAAGGGTCTCTGTGTCACTACAAAACAATGAACATTAACATTAGATGCAAAGACCGGAAACAGAGCTACCTCTGCATACCTCAAGAACACCTTTACATTTGGTTTAAGGTGAAAAAATACCTACTTTCCTAATGTGAACCCGATGAACTTGTTTCTGCTGGTCTCAAGGAAGTGTTCTATGTCTTTCTCCCTGTGGATACACAAATTGTAGTCAGATTTTAGATTCATTTATGACACCTGCAGCTACAGTTCTGCATTTTTCACATGTGTATACACCCACACAAACACACAAACGTACATGAGGACACTGTTCTGCACTCGCTCCAAAATCTCATCAGTCACACTGTATGCTGCTGCGCTCTGTGTTCTGGGTTGAAAAGCATTTTACTGATCAGCTTTTAATCAGCCCTATGCAGCTGAAAACACTTTACACTTTAGAGAGAAAATTTACAAAGACACTGAAGACCTACGTTTGCTGATAATTAACGCTTGATAAATGCAGGCCTATGAAGTGTTTACTAGTCACCCTCTCTTCCACTCCTCCTTTCTCAGATGCATTATTCATGTACCCAAAGCAGCTGTACCCTAGACAGACACACACTGTCTGTAATATGCAGATGGAGAGCATATTGCTGATGAGAAAAGTGAGATAATTATTTTCTTCTTCGTCTTCTTCTTTAACAAATCATGGCAGAGAACCCGGGTGGGAAAGTGATACCAGATGCCAGCCGAATGGCACTAAGCTGTGGCTGTGGGAGGGAAGTTTCTCTACTTTGGTGGTCAAAATGGCAAGTGTCCAACCTCCATTTACTGGTTTTATTCTGCAGAATAAAAGCTGAGTGCTCTTACAATAATAGGTCGTGTGCCATGAATCATCAACAGGTACATTAATGATCATCTGTATTATTTTTCACAGAGAGATCTCCCATAAAATATTTTTAATACCATTTTTTGTGCAGGATCTGTTGCACTTCCTCCCTGACAAGTAGAATAATGTACAAGTAAAGATAATAGATAACTTAATTCATCTGGAAGTGTGTAACAATTTAAACCATAAGTGGACATTTAACACCAAGTGTGAGCATATATTACTAATTTATCACCCTAGTTTGGGAGATGATGTGACTGCTTTAAATTAGAAGCAAAAATGAAGTAATTAACCTGACTTTAGGGGCCCAAGGGAGACCCTTGGGGAAGTTGACCCTCTCTGTAGGAGGTCTTAATGGAGGTGGTGGCGGAGGGGGTTGTATAATGACATCACGATCCAGGGGGTCCACCTCGCCCTCGATGCCACTGTCTGTGTCCTCAGGATCTTCCTCTTCATCCCGGGCATCGTCATTTTTAAATGGGTCTCGCTCATTGTAGGTGTCCAGGCTGTCCTGTTTGACCAGGGGCTATGAGAGAAAGGCAGGTGCTGCTCATGTAAGTCACTTAAAGATAGTTACAAGACCTATAAACCACCTATAATTTACAACTTAAACCATGCCAATCAACAGAGCATTCACAGGTAACCCAAATTTCCACATACATTTTGCCTCACAAGTCATGTGTTAATACTTACACTTGTAGCACAAAAATGGCGCCATCTTGATGTTGACAAAAGCTTTATTTATATTAAGTCAAGTTATAAACTACTAATAAAAATACTAAACTAATTTCAAGTTGTGGCCCATTTTCCCCAAAAACATCAGCAGTAAAAAGATAAATCTACAGAGACCCACTTGGCTACTTATTTAGATTTTTACTCCCTTGGATAAATAATAAAAGCATATCAATCCAGACACTGTTAATCTAAACTGGAGCTGTGTTCACACATACATGCGAGTCTAAATCTATACAGTATTTGATTTATAGCCATGAAACCCCATTGAGAACAGTCTTAAGGGACAACCTGGTAGTTTCATGCAGACAAAGCATTATACAGAAAAGCTGATGAAGGTTTTCTGATATGTCTGATATTGGCCACAGTAAAAACACACTGAGCAGCCCGACCAAAAGCAGAAACATTTTATTTTTAAGACCAGCTTTACATTTTAGGGAAATACTGCCTTATTCGCTTTCTTGCAAAAGGGAGACACATACCCCCACAGATGTTTGCAACCATTTACATGTCTTGAAAATGGAGCAACCTGTGTAGCACAAAATGTCCCCAAAACTTAGTAGTTTATTGATTTAAAACAAAAATGTTGAACATGTCCTATTCTATGAGGAGCAAAAAAAAAAAAAAGATTGACATATGTCAATGAAGTGGAGTTTGTACGTGTCCACATTAGCTTAGCCAAAAACTGCTAAGCTAGTTCAGAGGGTCAAAAATGTCCACCAGCACTTCTAAAATTCATTCAACAATTTATACACATTGACACTAAAAATTACTTTATACTTTGGGTTAAAATGTGAAAAAACATAATAGGCCTATAATGTGTTAATGCTAAATGTCAGCTGTCAGAGGTGCTAGCTAAGCTAAGCTAAACATCTTCTGGGTGGGGTTAGCTTCCTCTATAAATGTCCAAAGACTCCCTGCACCCCCAAATTTCAAGAAACTGAAGAAGTGTATTTCCCGAAGCATTTTTAAAGATCCTTTCATTGAACCTGTTTTGTTGCCTAAATCCTGAGTAGTAACTGAAAATATTGATGGTTTCCCAAAGCAGGAGAAAAAAACTCAGCTTTCCACAGCAACCACAGGCATCATTTCTGATTTAACTTACCACACATTGGCATTCAAAGACACAGGCATAACAGTGCAAGCAATACTAATACTTTATACTTATTTTTTAGAGACTAACATTCCCATTTCAGATGTGAAACACACATTCTTATACACACAGTATTTCAGATTAACTTATTCTAAGTGAATGACTGAGGCAACATTGCAAGCATCAGGCATGAGTCAGCGATCAGGACATTAGTTGAGCTAGTGCAGTCAATGTATGGTGCACCAGTGGTCGTACTAATGCTGGACTAAGTGAGGAATATAGTGAGTGTATGGTGGGAGAGAAGGGAAGAGAGGGGACGAGGTGAAACTGTGTTGTGAGCCATTCTCTATGGAGAAGCCATTCTCTGTGGGACATAGAGCTAGTGTTTTTCTATCAGGCTTAGGGGGCAAATACTTTTAATGTCATCCATTTAAGAGGTCAACTGAAACCCAAATGCAAACAACGAACAACTATGTTCATGACAATCTCAATTCACCTCCTCAATGAATACATTTTCGTGACATTGACCCCTAGTCCAGATTCTACCGTGCAAGGTGGATTTTCTTGCCAAACCTGCTAGCAATGTGATGAAAACTACAGGGGAGATGCTACTACTGCGGATGTCTGAAGTGACTGTCTTTATGGGACAGTGGACCGCTCCAGCGCCAATGACAACAGCCAGCAAGTCAGCCCTGTCTCTCAAACCCCGCACCCATACTGAGCAGGTCAGAGGAGGAGAGAGGAGGAGGGGGAGGAGGAGGAAGAGGAAAAAGGGTTAGTAGAAGAGAAAAAGGACAGTATGAAGTGAACAGGGATTAGATGAACTTGGGGAAGAAAACAGACTAACAGGACAAGAAAGAGGAGGAAAATTAGGATGAACAAGTGAAAAAAAAAGCAGATCTTACTAATACCCCCACCCGGTTGCACAACACTTTGCCCCTCCTGCTCACTGATACCCTAGGATAAATTTTGAGTTGCAGCTTCCAATCTTTTTAAAAACTTTTCAAAAATTTGTAAAAATGCAAAAATTGAGAGAAAGGCATATGTAAAGAACATGTGTGTGAAATTTGAAAAGAATCAGGTGAATAGTGTCAAAGAAATGAGATGGACAAAAGGACACAAGTAAGGAAGTAAAGGAAGGGAAGAGTAAAAAAATGAGGAAGAGGTGATGAGATCAGAAAAAGGCATGTCAAAAGGTTGTAAATAAAGTGGTATTTGAGGAAGAAGATACAACTCTTTATGGAGGGGGGAAAATATCCAAAAGGTAATTAAATGCAAAACATAAAAATAAAGCAATAAAAACAAGAAAGCATGAGAAGTTTTGGAATTTACTGCACTAAAACCACTAACACTTCCACTTCCTTCTATTTTATTGATTTTGTCCAACTGTTAGAAGTGTCAAGTTGACAAGTTAAATATTTCTCTCTCAGAATGAAAGCATTCCCACAGGATCAGATGGGTTAAATTACAGACAGAGGAGGAAGCGAAAAAGAGGTAGAAAAAGGAAGCAGAGAGGAAGCTAGAGGAACAGAGAGAAAAAGGTTGCGGGGATGTGAGAGAGGAGTGCAAAAAGTCCAGCTCAATGCAGAGAGAAATGCAGAGGGTAAAAAAAGAAGAGGGTATTTGTGGGTAAAGACCTGCTTCTTGGGAAAGGGACTGTCTCCTTCCAAGCTATCAACAAAGGCACTCTGTGGGGACACAAGGAAGAGGGGCAATGAGAAACCAGACGGCAATTAGAGTGACAGCCTGCAGTACGCAGTCCACTTTATTCTCTACGAACACAACGCTGGGACTCCCAAAGCTGCCCCTGCACCAGTGATTATGGTGCTATTCTGCTTTTGGAAAAAATGAAGAGTTATGGAAAGCGCTTACAAAAGTCATTCTACAGGATCATTTTACAAGACAAAGATAAAGCTGTTAACGGATCAGAAGTTGAGATGAATACCTCTACTGGTTAGTGTTCATAAAACAAGGCTACGTTAGTAATACAAGTGACAAACATGTTATTACCTGTTACTGACTTAAACATCTCAGATTAAAATGATACCTGTGCAACACACTAAAGCCTTGACATTTTCAGTCCAGTTTTTCATCTGTTTTTTGTGGTTGAATAATTTTTGGTTGACTAAACATATTGTCTAAGGGGAATTACAATGTGTTAAGACTGGTACTGGTTAAGTGCATTTAAAAAAAGTAAATGATGATTAATCGATGCACCTAAATAAGAGTATTTGTGTTATTTGGGTAGGAGAGGGGTCCGTACCCTGCGGCTGCGGCGGCCTCTCTTCTGCTGCTGCTGCTGTTCAATCAGCTCCATGGCGGACGCCGGGGGAGACGCTGCTCTCATGGCTCGGACCACCTTAATGCTGTCTTCAGGCAGTGGAGGCAGGTTCAAACGCTCCCGACCTCGCACCTTCATCTCCTGAAGCTCCTCAAAGCCCCCCAGTGTGAACTGGATGAAAAGGATCGAAAGACAAGAAGGACATGTTACAGCTTCTGTTCAGTTTATCATGTAACAAATGAATGTAAGCAATATGACAGTGGATGAAGTGCTCACACTGTACTAACCAGTATAGTCTTCCACAGCAGTAGTAGGACTTTCTTCATGGGGAAGTGAGGTGCGTTCATGCTGCAAAACTTGGTTACCATGGTGAAGAGGAGTAGAGCGAAGGGCTCGCCATTGTACAGAGGTGAACCTGAGAGGTTAAAGGTGACTGTCTTTATTTTCATTTAAATTGGTTTATCTGATCCTATATAGTTAACCTAAAGTACTCAGAGGGAAGCAAAGTAATGTTGTAACTATACTGTAGTGAAGTAATATACAAGATGAGATTAAAAAATACTGTATATTGCCAAAAGTCAAGAGAATTTGTATATATCACAAGACATACAGTACAAACATACAAAAAAGCTTTGTATTACATAAAAAGCCTGTAATTTGTAGGTTTAAATGAAATGAATAAAACATTTATAAAGGTGTGAGCCACTTTAATCATATAGATCACAGAAACACACCTAGCTCATTCTTGAAGGTCTCTCTGGCTGCTTTCCACTCAGGTCTGTCATCCTCTGTTTGGACTCTAATGGTTTCCACCATCAGATACATGATGCTCAGTAACACTCTGCAAAAGAAGGAACAACCAAAAATGAATACGAAATGAAGAGTAGGGCTGAAGGTACTCCATATGAGCAAGCAGCCGAGGAAAAGATGGATTTGATCAATATGTTTGAAGATAAAAATAACAGGAAATTATTTCTGTGTCAATCATTCATTCAGTTTCTATAACTGTTCCTATAATGTGTAGGGTCATGGGGGGGTGTAGCCTATTCCAGTCGACAGGGTGGGGTTCACCTTTACATAACGCCAGTTCAACACAGGGCTGACGCATAGAGGCAAACAACCATTCACTCTCATATTCACACCTACACATACTACATCATCCATTCATAATTATTATCTGATGTAAGCCAGGTTGTATTTTGTGCATTAAACACTTTGTTCACTTGATAATCCTCTCACTTTGTTCAAAATAACTATAATGGTTTTCAATTTCGTAGTACTTATTAGCTGCACATTTACTCCTCTAGCCTGTAATTATTTGTGAGTGTTCATCTAGGGAACGCACAGACGGAGCTCTGTGTGTGTGTGTGTGTGTGTGTGTGAGACTTTATTCATGAGTGTGTGTCTATTAGCCTATTTTGTGCAAAAATCAATTCGGCTAAGCACAGACAAGGTCTAGAAAACAAATGTGAGGGAAAAGGACAAAGAGTATAATTACATTTTGCAGATTAGATGTGTGTGTGTGTGTGTATGTGTGCATGTGGCCAAACGACACAAAGGTGAGCTATCAAGGTGAAGGTAAATATAACAAAAACACCACCTGAGAGGAGAATGTCCTTTTGTATGTGATCTATTATATGAAGCACAGAAGGTCTATGATGAGCTGCGTTTCCTCACCTGAGCTCAGTGCTGTCTGCAAGAGAGATGGCAGGTTTCCTCACTGCACTGCTGCACGCCTGGCTGTTACTGCAGACACACACAAGTAAACAGTTTTTATTGGAAAGGATGAGTCAGTCTGTGCAAACACAAAATTAAAGACAACACGGACAAGAGGATGATTGATATGACAGTGCAGTTTCACGCAAAAAAGTTAGTACGTTAAACATGATGTCAGACATTTTTAATCCATATCAAAAACCTCAAAGATGTTGTGTGTGTTTGTCTGATTGGCGTGCTTACACTCTGCAGTGTGTTGATAGGCTAGAGTATGCCATGATGCCTCAGAGCAGCTTATGTAACAACAAAAAAGTGCTGGATCCAAAGCGTGGCTGACACCAGCAGCAACAAAGCGCACATGAAGGAGCTGCTGCCGCCTCACATCCTCAACGGCGGGGTTTGAAGTGCGAATCATAGGTTGTGCGTTTCCTGTATTCCTGCATTTCAGTGTCTTGTTTAATGTGTGTGTCTGTTATCTCTCCTCCATGAACCCTGTTTGCACTGACTCAAGAGAGCTTCTGACAATAATGAGACGACAGAGGATTTGCAAGGGAACGAGTGGAAAGAGTGAGGAGGATTCAGAGGAAAATTTAATCTTATACTGGTACAAGTGGAAAACACACCCTCTGATTTTCCTGACATTAACCCTTTCATGCATAACACTACCGTAATGGTCAGTTACTCTGTTTTCAATTAAAGCTACATTTTTTGCCGTAATGACTCCAACTCTTAATTCTCGTCCCATTGTGTTTCCTAATATTTGTTCGGATGATTTTACTGTAAATGCGACGCTTCAATTTCCTCAGTGTGGGATAAATAAAGTCTGATCTTATCCTGATATGTTGTTTGATGAATCCAAAACATGTAGTGACATAGGAAATCTCTAATAAGCTACAGTTTAGGGAATAGTTTGTTCATAATCCTCCTGTTTTTTTGTGATTTTTGTCTCAGTGACTAAAGTGTCTGACAAGAAAATCACTGATTCATAACCCTAACCGCAGTGGACAGTTACATTTTACACTGAAATGATACGTTTTCTTCAATCTTGTGTTTATGCTTATAAAACAATACCATTACATGTTAAACTGCTAATGCATGGAATTCACTACAATGAATAGCTGGCTCAGATGTTGAAGAAATAAGATATTGAAGAAATTGAATTTAGTTTAATGTCAGAAATACCATTAGTTTATTAACAATTCATACAAGAAAGGGTTAAGCCAGTGTTTTTCACCCTTGGGGTCGGGACTCCATGTGGGGTCGCCTGAAATTTCTAGTAACTGATAAAAATGACTTACTAATAAAAAATATATGGTGAGTTGAAAGAGACAATCCCAATATATATAAGACATGACAAACTGTGAAGCTGAAACTGAAGCACTGTGGTACTGTTTATCTGTCAAATGTTC
>JAPTGW010000005.1:27323586-27337102 GCA_029814545.1 Apogonichthyoides opercularis
GTACTCGGTATCGGCAAGTACTCAAAATTGAGTACTCGTACTCGGTGGGGAAAAAACCATATTGGAACATCACTAATCTACACTTCAATGACCTTGACATGCCATTTCCAAGCTGACATCAATATGTCCAACCAGTGGGCCAGCAATTAGAGAGAACAGAGAGAGGCAATAGGGCATAAAAGGTGGATAAATAAATTGTGCGTTATGATGAGAAAGGGGCTGCTCTACTCGTCAAACCATTCCCATCCACCCTCTGATCCAATAGTAAAGGATGTTTGACCAGTCCAACCAATAAAGACAGAGAAGAAAGAAGGAAGTAGCTAGCATGAGGTGGTGTGTATGTGTGTGTGTCAGAGCACAGCATGCTGCCCTGGGGGTGGGCTGTGATGTAAGAATGGTCCTGCTGATTTATACACACAGACAAGTGCTCAGACTGTAAATAATAGCATACACACATATACTCACAGTCATGAGTCAAATGTGCTCACACACCCCTGTTATAATGCATACACTTGGCAGTTACTGAAGCCACACGCAATTACCAGCGGACACACACACACACACACACAACATGTATACACCGCCAGAGGCTTCGTGCTGACACAGGGCTTTGCCACGCTCAGTGCAGCCACGTCACCAGCGGCACCAGAGGAAGTCCACCACAGCTATTCACTGACTCCTATATACAGTGTCAACGTACACAATATAAAGAAAAAAAATGTACAGATGAAGAGCTAATTGCACCAGTAACTGAACAGGTCATGTGTGGACTTGTGGTGTATGCTTGATGACCAAACCAGCATAATGCATTGCCTAACATCCCATCCACTCCAATGCAGATACTTCGTAGACATGAAAAAGTCTTTTTTTCGTCCGTGCTTGGGTCTTATTATAGAAAGATTTTAAAAAAACAAAAAAAACCAAACAACAACAAGTGAACATTTTTAAAAACTCTGGTTCATGTGAAACCATGTTAAGAGGGAAAATAGATTAGAAAACGCTGATGTCCCACCCTAACTTGTGCATGCCTGTCGTTGCTTTGCGTAATAGACAGGAACCTAAAACATCAAATAGAGTGTAGGTCATATGGATCATACTTATACTGTATATTTAGAAGAGGTACAGGGACAGTGTTGGGTAACTTAAATTTGCAACTTCAAGTGGTCATATTTTGCTAAACCCACTTTTATTAGTCTCTGGTACATTTATTTATGTATTTGTGGACCCTAATAGTTAAAAATGTTTGAATTTGAACCCTCCAGCTGCTGCAAAGCTCTCTTTATATTAATTTTGGCAAAAATCAAGTGCATTTCTACAACTCCTTTTAATTCCTTCTCAATTTGTGACATCTATAACTAGTTGCACTATTTGCACATATAAGGTCAAGACTTCCGGCAAGTATTTCTCTGAGTACGCCATAATTGTTTGTCAGCAGCAGTGGTTGTAGTCCATACTGAAAATATGTCCCAACTTTGAGCTGATGACCTAAAATGTTCAGTTGTTGGGTGTATTAACAAAAACAAGTGGCTGAACAGGACAGAGCAACACAGTCAACAACCTGGAGGGGGTGGGGCATGAAGTGGCTCATTTGCATTGAAAGGGTCAGCGCTCAAAATGACCTTTCTGGTGTCATTACTCAGAACTAGGGTTGAAGAAGGACTGTGGAGTTGAATTAATGAAGCATTCAGACCCAAGCAGAGCATTTATAGTTTATGTAGACCACAGGGAAATGTTTTAAAATGCATAATTCCATTTTAAAAAGCAACATATCACTCCTTTAACTTGTCGTTGCTGCTCAACTTCATGACAGACTAAAGCCTCTGCATCTGCAATGTCCAATATCGTCCGACAGTCTGTTCTGTCCACAGTTTAAAGTCCACATGAAACAATGGTTTATAATAGGGTTTGTAGCCATTCATAGTTTTTGTACTCATGCAAATAGAGATATTTTGTAAAACAAGAGTCATGTGAACAGAATTTTGTTTAAAAGTAGGGTAAATTCTAATTTCAAAAAAATTTCATATTAGTATGAACAGGGCTTTGATTCATTCACATGAAACTACTCCTCCAAAGGCTGTATGACTTTATGGGTTGTGTATTAATAATGGGATTTGAATTAACCCACCAACTTTTCTGTCAAAAAGGTTGAGAGCTCCCTTGTAGAACTACAGAAAGCATGCATGATGATTTAAAGAGAGTGCTGCCAGCAGGTAAAGTCTATGCTGTTCTGATATGGTCCGATAGTCACTGTAAAAGCCAGGGACACCGATACCAGAGGAGGACAGGCAATGAATGATGGGGCTTAGTAACAGATTAAACCCCCCACCTGGGTTTTCAGAGTGGGGGAAGAGAGAACAGCCCATATACTCAAGACTTTTCTCATGCGCATACTCTCATTCACATGCTCTTTTCACTTTTATCTTCCATTGAGAGCAGAGGAAGAGCACAAAGGCTGCAGGCTTTGCTTGTTCTTCAAGGACAAATGAGAGCATTCATCAGGCTTTTCCTGTGAGCAAACAACTGAAAAATAACTGAAATATTTAATTGCATTTAGTATGATATGTGGCTGATGAATCATGGACTCAATTTTTAGCCTAGCCTGCAGAGGTTCTACAGTTCTTTAAAAAGGGTCTTCTTGCCAATGTGAACCAATTTGGGACACAACATGAAGCCCTTAGGCTCAGTGACTTCATCCAATAATTGGTCAAATAACCTCCATTTACACCAGGGTAAAGCCATGAGCATTGCAATTGACTATTAGTTTAAAAATAAATAAATACATAAATCTATGGCTTCCTCTATAGGTTCAACAATTCTGAAAGAAAACGTATAGTATACAGTAGCCTAAAAGATCAAATCTGATCTAGTGATGAATTGATATAAACACCATGGCTGTTCACCCAGCCATGGAGGTTTCCTTATCCATCTATTTACCCATGCCATCATCCATATCCATTAGCTAGTATTCGATTTACGTCATTACACAAAATCATCACACAAAATAGGCTAATAGTGTCATCCATTAGGGTAAAAGACAACATGAATCCTTGCAAACAAGAGCAAATATTATGTACAGTAACATCAAGTATCAAACAATGAGTGGGCCAGCTCTAGAATTGCATGTTTGTGTTTATTTCTCCTCATGAATTTCCAGAAATAGCCCTGTGGGGAAGTATAATTACATCAAAGGCACACAGACAGGGGGTGGTGCTGGTCTATTTTTGAATAAGACCATTACGGGGTCAATGATCTATGTTTAATTAGGAGTGTGAAGCAATTCTTCATTAGTCATTAGCCTGGATTTGGATTTTTGAAAAATCCTCTTGACAAAAGCTCTCAAACACTGGATTATGACAAAAAAGCTAAACAAAGAGCAATATGTGGAAATTCATACAGTAATTTAAAATAAAAAGCTACTTTTTGATGATACAGACAGAGAATACCATATTCAGTTTCTGTGTGTATTTTTTGCTAAGTAGGCTGTCCTACCTTCTGCAAAAAGGATAAAAATATCCCAGTTCTATGATGCGATTAGGATTTTAGAGTTTAAAACTCTGTACTGATAGTGCTTAAAGATTTTTACCTTCTTTCTTTCCTTGAGCACACTTTTTAAAGGTTAGGGTTAGATTGTTCAGGCTGTTGTCCTAGTTTGCCAGGGTTGCTGAATTGGCCTTACTAATAGGAAGCATGGTAGACTGATGGGTGTGTGGGGGTTCATTTCAGGCTTTGTGAGGGCCCTTTTGTGAGGCAGCACTTTTTGAACACAATGTCAGCCCTTTGTTTGCATGCAGTGCTTGAGTATGAAACTGCATTCCTCGTCATGCTGTATAGCGGTATCAGTCTTAATGTCCACTACCGTTTACTGATGCTCATATAAACTTAACACCAAAGGCTACAAGACACAGACACACTAACTGGCATAGTGTGTCCACTCACTTGTTCAACAGTAACTAAAGGAAGAGGTTTAAAATTTCACATTAGGCTGGCTTCTTAGGCACACACGTTCCAGGAAAACTGAGTACTCTCCTTTCCCTTCGTACTACTTCACTGTTCCAAGAACCTGATGCTTGTAAAAACCTCTTGATGGCATGATGTGTAACTGTGAGCTGTGCATGTTCTGTGATAGCAAGCTGCAATGATGATGCAGGAAATGAGATTCAACAGGGGAGTCACAGATTCACACACAGACACCAACACCACCAGTAACAGCCTACAACAGCACATTAGTAATGAGAGAAACTGAACACTAAAGTCTGAGCCACATGCCAGTACCAGGACAAGCCGTTTGTCTTTGGGCATTAGAATCAGTCACAATCAGAAGCTGCCAGGTCAAGCACAGGTCTTTCATTATGGATTAAGTGACTGTAATATTTTGGACTGATACCTACTAATAACAATTTGGCTATTACCACAATTTTTTGTTAGATTGTTAATTTTGGTTTTGAAACAACCAAATCATTATAACGACACACACTGAACCATATTAAAGTCTTTTTAGTGACTTCAACCCCACTTTCACAGAATATCCAGTTATCAAATTAATGAATATTAATGAATAGGAGTGTAGCGTTGCACTCATTTGTACCGAACCGTTTCAGTTTGGGGCCTTCAATACAACAAGGAGGTGTACTGAACGAATACATGTAGCCTATGTGAAGAACACAAACACTTGGGAAGCGGGGTGGCTGCAAGCAGAACCCACATACAGGGTTTCCCCTATATACATTCATCCTGCTGAATTCTCAGCGCCGCTGCAATTAAACCCAAACAACACTTTATTCTGAGGCTGGGGTGCCGATAGGAGGGGGGTAAACATGACAACAGAGAGTATAACATAGGCACATAAGCCAGGTCAGACGTTCGAAGTGTGTTAAATTTCACTTTTGGTTTTCAGTCGTTACAGAGTGCACCCACCCTATACCCTCCCCCTTCACTGTACCAAAAACATATTGAAAATGTATCTAACTGAAGTTTTTCTGTACCATTACACCCCTATTAATGAATGCAAAAATTGAACACCGTCATCGGTGTAGGTAATTTTATTTGCAAATAGGCTGATATTAAGGCTGACAAAAAAACAATCCTAGTTTTCACTCATCCAGCTTTATTGTCATGCTAACCCAAATAAACCATTGTTCTTAGATGTCACAACAAGCCTGCCATGGCCATTACAAGAGCAATTTCAACACAGGCTCATTTCAATACAAATAATTAAAGTCAATGCACTTTGCTGGATATTAACTCCATGTCTGAAAAGCACAGTTAAACACTCAGTTATAAACCAACACATCTTAGCCTTATATTGTGCGTTTATGCCTGTACATGAACAGTATTAGTACAGAATAACAGAACAACCCATTTGGACAGCAATAAAGAGATCACTATCTGTCAACCTGTGAGTGAGAGAAACTCAAACTGGTGTGAAGTACCAACGTTTCATTTCCTCAGTCAGCCTCTGTGGCACGTATGATGATGGCAAACACTGTGATCTCACGTATGCCTTTGCTGTGTGGTGTTGAGATTTACACAGCAAGAATGCAGACAGAGCTCGCACCCTACAGGAACACAATGAGACTGTGAAAAAACTAGAGAGGGCCACAAAAACAAAACAGTAAAAAGTAGAGGAAATTGTGTTCTGGGGTGGGTAGTATAGTTTGCAATTCAAAAAGAAGAGCAGGAGTTCATTTATTTTGTTATTTAATTTGTTTGTGTGAGGTATTAATGGGCAGGGTAACACAAAACAAGCAAAAACAGGCATGAAACAGAGAAAATGAAGATCAGAAGAATCAGGTTTCACTCACAGGTCATTAAATCACCGCTAAGTGCTCTGAAGGCATGGACTATGTAATACACCCCCCTCAGTCATGAGTGGCAGAGACAGCTAAGAAATGTTAAATTACACAACAGCAATAACTTATTAAACCCAAGCATGTTTACACATAAACATCTAAAATCTTCCACTGCGTGCTCTAATTATACCCCTAGTGTGCAATATAATAAATGCACATTTCTCAAAAAGTGTATTTCAATAGGTTGTCACTTTGCAGATAGTCCTCTGTGCTCAGATACTAAGACCTGTTCATTAGGGCAAACACACAGACTTTCCCTCTCATTTAATTTATTTAGTGTCCTCTCAACATTCTTTAGGTTGTGATCTGGTCATCATTTTCCTCTAACTGCTCCATGTCCTGATCAGTGACCTATGACAATGTTCAAACTTTCTGGCTGTCCTCCATGACTCAGTAACCACAAAACTTGTATTATATTAAACACTGATGCTGACACAAGACTCTGCAGATTTACAAGTCACTCACTGACTTTGAAAATAACTCAAGGAGCTCAAGGTCCATGCCATGAAGCAAAAATCAGAGGAATTGGTTATTTCTTCTTCTGTTTCTTTTTCAGATGTCACACCATAAAGCCACATTCTCCCTATCAATACAGCTAAAATTATGAGTACATGTGTATTTGTGTGACTTAAAAAGCAGTCTGTCTCTAAAATGTGGTTAACAGTCTAAGGCTGGCACTCAAGTCAAAACAAGAATCATACTGATGTGTTTTTTTGCTGTCCCTAAAGACAGCTTAGCTAAAAACAAACGCACCAACTAACTAAAAGAACAGCATTCAATGACTCCGTGATATCAGGTATAGTTGAACCACTTATGCCCTGTACTGGGATTTTCAAACCATTTTCTGTTGATCTGTCCCAACAATCAAATCTTTTTTTTTTTTCAAATCAGAATAAGATTAAGCTATTACATCATTTGACCACAATAAGAGACTAATACTCACACACAAAGACACAGACCAGCTTTGCCTCTGGGTGACTTGCATATAAAAGAATGAGGGAGAAAGAAAGCGACACATCCAGCTTCATAGACGGACAGTCACAGGCAGATCAAGACGTTCAATGATATGCATAAAGACAATCCTGGCATGCTTTAAAGCAATGTCTTCTTGTCCTAGAAGACAACTTCGAATGGCCATGAGATGAAACTGACTGGCATTTAGCTTTTGTTTCTTTCACCATCAAGTCTTTTTTTTTTAACACTTATCTATCCTGAAATCTAAAATTACAACTAAATATCTGTCCTAAATGAAGATAATAAAAACAAAACATTGTCAATATAAAAAAAAAATAAATCATGAGTTATTCTCAGACAACATGATTGAAACCTGAATATCATTACACAAAATATAGACCTGTATATAAAAGAGCATAGGTTCAATGTGAGTACAATGTTAAAATATGCAGCATTTGACAGGAGAAACCCAAGCACTGTAGTAAATGACCACAAATCCATAAAATCTAGAATGATTTTAATTTTTCTGACCAGCTCTCTTCCCAAGCAGAGCAGCAATGGGTCACTGTAAGCCTGTTAACCAGTGAGCAATACCAGGAACACCAGCTTAGTGTGTGACATAACTTAACATCAGGGAGTACTGAGCTTGCTCACACAAAAATATCACTGTTAAATCTCTCCCGAACCCAATGCCAAACATTAGAGGTCAGTAAAGAATTGAGAGAACGGGGATAAAAACTCTTATGTTTGGTTAGCGTGTTCAACAGGCTTATGATCTTTTTAAAACAAGGTATTAGTTTAGTCTTGGATCCTAAAGACCTAACACAAGCTTAGAACAAGACTTGTCACAGTCTTAGCCATTAGCTACAAACAGTGGTCACACTAGCCACAAGCCCATTGCTATTCATCTTCTACTCCCTGCTGGAGAAATCACACTGTACCTCTAAGAAGCCAAACATATTTGCACTAAGCCTGACTGTTATAATGAAACTCATCACCGAGTCTGAGCGCTTACATCTGGGCCCACCTACAACACAGAGCTGGCCTTTTAATCCCCTCATGTGGTGACATGATAAAGGCATGGATTAAAAGCTAGCCAGTCACTACTCAGTCTGTCAACACTGCATCATCAGTCACAGCGCTTCACTTTCCTTTTGCTGCACTGGTAAAGCAGAATTCAGCAGATGTGCAAGGACAGAGTGTAGCTAATATATCTATAGTGTGGCCTGCAGTAAGACCCACTCTGCCTCGTGATCTATAAATAGGCCCGGGGCAACCTTCTGTCCCAGAGAATATACGATAAAGTGGCTGATCAGACAAATGCAGCATTTAAATTAATATAATGGACAGACTGCTCCATATTTATAATGTCTATTATGCATTACTCAGGCTTACTGGTCCCTCTGCATTATATGAATGAAAGAATGACCCCTAAAACACAGTGATGTTGCCTTTTACATTAAAATGATAATGTAGTCCACTGTACATTTAATGCAGTCATTTAAATTAAAATGAAATACAAGGGCTTTTGTTTGTGGATTTGTATGCCTTACTCCTATAGTTAATCTTGATGTAAAGTAAATTATGTTTTATATGTGTCATAACATGACCTATGTTCTGATTTGATATAAACAGTGACTACTTGATATGCAAGTAGTGACTAGTAGAGAAAAACTTGTACACATAATAACAGCAACAAGTTTTACCACAACATATAGAAAAATCACAAAAGTATTATTGAGCCAACTTTCTTAATCTAAGGTCTTTACATTTTTCTCTCAAAGATAAATCAGTCATATGTACAATATATCCTGTAAACGAAGTTGATCTAGATGTAACTGTAAGATTCTGACAGATCTGCTACTAGGTGGGACCCCAAATGTGTTTTCAACTGCTTGGACAATTTGAGTTAGAACTGTCTATCTCTGCTTTTACAGTATGCTGCCCATTCTAGGATTGTATCACACAGCTCTTATCCCATGGGTCTTCTAGAAGGATTTCTTTGATTAGTTGTATGCCAAGCAAGATTTGTTTGTTTGCAAGCAAAAACTGGTATGAAATATACCCCAATTACCCCAGATAGTTTTATCTGTTCATTCGTCAACCACCTACAAGGCTGAATCATTCAATTGCAGTTTAAGCTGAATAAATTCATGGCTGTGTGATAAAGCCTGTGTTTTCAATTCCTGTGAGGTTAACCCTTCCACATCCCATAGATGAAGGCAGCGGAATGGGATCAAATTGACCCCAAGGAATACACAAAAGTACTTCACAGTGAAAACATATCAATCATGTGGCAGCATTAATGTCATAGACAGCAAATCCCATTTTGTAGTAGGTTTGTTAAAAGCAGTACATGAATGACTCAAAGGGTCTTAACATACGCATATCTAAAATCAATTCCTGAATCTGATCACCACTGATAAAGTGCACTGCACTGACCACAGGCTATAAATCACTGTCATCTCTTAACAATAACTCTGACTGGAAGAATAATGCTGGCAGATTCCTCAAAGCGTGGCTTATCAAATATTGTCTTTCCTTGAACATTGCCCTTCATAACCACTTCTGTCCTAATCAAAGCTGGTGCAGGACACAAAAAAGATAAGATGTATTTAAGCAGCACTTAGAGACAAACAATTTGGGTACTTCGCTTGCCAAATACAATCCAAGTACAAGACTCGGCTTGTGAACAAAGCCATAATGCCAGTATCTCTCATGACGCTAGTATCACTGGGAGAACTGGGAGCGAAACACAACCTGAAAAAAAAAAATAAAAAAAAAAAAGCAAGAGTGACAGGAATGCCCTGAAGCCATGGATTAGTACTATTGAATAAAAAAATACTTTATCCGGTGGACTGAAATTTTTAATAACCTGGAATCAAACCAGCAAGGAGTTCATGAAATTAAGCCAAACAGTATGTTACCTAAGCACATCCACAAAAATCACTTACCTGAATCCCAATCATCATCATTTATCAACTGCTGAGGCCAACTGCCTGAAGCCAAGCTATTCCTGTAACCAACCACAGATGTAAAGCCTGTATCGACTGTGGGTTCAGTGCTCAATTTAGGTTCCACGTGTCCTAAAGCTAGAGGTTAATGAATTGTAGTTTGTTCCCTTTGCTGCTCACTTCTATAACATGTCAAGAAAGTCAGTAATCTAACAATGCTCCGACTTTAGTGATGGCATTTTATTTTAACAGCATTTAATGAAACGTGTAGCTAGTGCGTTTTAACGGCAACCAACTACTTTCACAAAATATCAATCAGAGCCATGTATTCATATATTAAAAGACAGAATACTTGACTTCAAAAACAAAGGGTCTTCACAAACTTTTGGGAGCAGGTTTGAGACTTTTATTCATCTACTTGGTGCCGGTCTCGAAGAGCTGGCTGTCAGCAGTAATGAGATGCGTGTAGCTACTTTAAAAAGGTGTGTATACTCCCGTTACATGGACTAAGGTGTTATTAACAGTGAAGACCATTATTAAATGTGTTAACTGGAGACGACTGATTCTGCTTTGGGACTGGCTAGCCTATTAGCATTGTCACAGAAAGGTTTCCCAACGAGATTTCACTGCGGTGGGGTGATAACTAGTCCATTACCAGCGTGGAGATGGCAGGAAAAACGTTGCCTCACTCACCTTTTTCATCCGCGGTGCTTCGGCAACGGTACCGTCACGATTGACAAAAGCCTCTCCGCCGTTCTGCTGAGGGTCCGAGCGTTTCATAGCCGACGCCTGCGGCATCTTCGCAGTGTTCGGGGTGAGCAAACCAAGGCTCCCTTCCCCAGGTTTCGAGGAGGGCTCCGCCGTTGGGGACGCAGCGGAGGAACCGGCCTCGCGCGGGTCGTTTCTGGCGATGTTTTTGCCCTCCGAGGTCGGTGTCACGGGAGATTCCGCCGGTAAGTCTTTACCGGTGGGGACGTCTTTGAGTTCGACCTCTGCCATTTTCGCTGCCACAACCTGAACTGACATCGCTGCAGTTTCACAAAGTCCTTTTCCCAACACAGATAGCGAGTAGAGCGGATGTGAGCGAAGGAGCGATGGGTGCCAAATGCATGATGGTCTATGTCGTTCGTAGTCCTGTTAAACTCGGACGCCTACAGCCCGTTTTTCAACACCGCAGATAGCCTCACCAGTAAAATTTTGCATGTCGCTACTTAACGTTTGGAAAGCTATAAAACTAGCAGTACATGTATTACTTTATGGTAAATCGATAAACAAGAAAAAGCAGTATCACTACAATCCCCATCGGGTTAAACCGTATTCCAAAATGCACCATGGGAGATGAGGTTTGTAATAAAAAAGGATGAGTCAAAACTACAAAACAAACGCGATTGGTGCCACAATGTTTTCATTGAGATGGTTTTTTTTTAAATCATTATTTCTGCACTTACTTTCATAACTTGATATTAATGCTCTTAACATGAAAATCATCTCTTCAGGGTCCACTCTAGTTAAAAATCACTTTAATATTCTCATTAACAAAAAGACACGCTGCTATATATTTTAATTCTCTCACAGGGATTTATCCTAAATCTTTGCTGACAGTACAAACTTTAAAGAATGGTACTTCAAAATGTAACTCTATACTGTTCTGCAGCTGCTCCGAATGCTGCATCACATTAGTGTTCATGCGGCGGATATGCAGCATGTCATAAGAAAATGGGTCCAGAAGTAAGGTCAAACCTGCAAGATTACACTACACTGCCTCCAAGCGGATAACTCAGTTACTACCGTAAAGTACGAGTAAATGAACAAGCTGTAACCGTTGTAACCAATTTCAGTGTCAAATTTATTTTCAAATTTCAGGTAATATTTGTAAAATGTCTGAAAACAAGCAACATGGGAAGACAGAAATCCAAAAATTCTTAACAAAAGCATTCTAAATGGCACTAATTTTCTTTCTTTTAAAAAAATCTCTTTTAAAATACATCATAGTCAGAGATACTTATACTTTGGCACTTTAAAGCTTTTCATTTGTGCTCCATTTTGTATTCATTATGATGTCTTATTTTACAGCCTAGTATTAATTAAAAAAACAAAAAGTACTTCTACAGAATATTTAATTTCTTGCTTTCCTGGTGTATTGCTTCCATTTGAACAAGTCTAATTTCCATGGATGATTTCAAGCATGACAGGAATATCCCCATTTATGCAGACACTCTAAACAAAAGAATAGACAAGTAGCAAAAAGTTGCAAAAAATTACATAAGACAAAAAAAGTCACACATACCATATTTACATTCAATCTGAGGGGTATGAGTCCTTTATCATCCACCAAATCTGAGGTATATTATTTACAAGGCTATCGTGCTGGTACATTCTCAAAAACTGAAAACAAAATGTTAAAAAAAAAAAAAATACAGCACTACATTTTACTGTAAGCGCATTGTGGTGTAACAGAACTGTATTCTTAAGATGCTTGTGATAATGCACTATGATGCCAAAGTCACCCCCAAAACTGAGTCCAAATATATGAATTTCAGTCTCTTAAAGTGAAGTGCTGATTTTTTTTACATTTGCCCTGAAAGCCATACAAGGAGGAGAAAAGTCCACTTGAAGTTTTTTTTTTTTTTGCCTGTAACCCACAATGCTTTAGTCTTCAAATATCCACAAGATGTTCACGCCAGAGAGGCCAAGGTTTACTCTCCTGCAGAAAACATAAAATGAACTTTAATTACTCAATAGAGGACAAGCATGGCAAGGTTAAACTTATATTCAATCAAAAAACAATCTGCACTTCACTGTACGACCTTTTTGGTTAAAATTAATCCAACAATTTCTTTGTGGCAAGGATTATTTTGATCTGGCACACTTTTAGAGTAATTTAAAGATTTCAAGGCAATAATAGTGGGCTAGTATAATTAGGATGTACTTACCCCAGCATCCCTGCCTCCTTGGTTTTAATAACATAAAGGAACATGAGGATTGTGTGGAACAAGTTGTTTCTACCCTGTAATAGCAATCAAGATGGGTTTGTGTCAGTGTTGGAAAATCTGAGTGAAAGGTACAAGATGCTGCCCACAACAAATACTAAAAAAGCTTGAAAACAGACTCTTGGGAATCAATTTTAAACCAGTACAAACATCTGAAGAGCTACAAAGAAAGTTATTTTAAAAACTGAGAACCAAAGAAACAAAGTCTATTCTTCTTTCCAAGTTAAATATGTCACCTTAGGTAAACTGTAGATGTTCCCTTGATAAATGAGCTGGTAATGGGGGGGTGTAGTGCTGCTTTGGTGGATGCAAAAGAGGTTCTCCTTGGTCACATCTGCAAGAATGCATGCAAACAGACAATAAAATGGACACACTAAGTAAATGCAAAGTGCACAGTGTAAATCAAAAGGCTTTGTTTCTTCCATACCAGGTTTGTCTGGGGTGTGGCTGAAGTGCTGAGAGGTAAAAGTCTTTCCATCTGGGTATTTGGGATGTGGGGGCAGTCTGGAGTCCAAATATGTACAAAACACATGCATGAGGATCTACAGGAACAAACAATAACATAATTAACTATCAAATAGCCAAATGTGTAGAGTGCAAGATAACTAGCAATGAGTAAAAAAAGCAGATATTAAACTGCAGTGTGAGTCATTCTGCACCAAACAAGTTTGGGGTTTTTTTCCCATCTGGAGAACATAATTTGTAGGCCAGCACATCATGGCATGTTGTGACGCATTTTACCTTTTACCTAAAAATTGCAGCTCCTGTG
>JAPTGW010000005.1:27565589-27579589 GCA_029814545.1 Apogonichthyoides opercularis
ATGCGGGACTGAGTGTGAGGGGTGGGGACACGGTGGGATGCGGGGTGCAGCCTCATCTCAGGGGCTTTTAGAGACGTGAGCGGCACGTATCTGACCGCCGGAACCCCAACTGCCCCCACCCCTCTCTCTCTCTCTTTCCCTCCCAGTCCTCTCTCTGCCCAGGTGGCAGAGCGCACTTCGGCCGTGGGATGCAGCCTCTGATCTGCAGCACATGGACAGCGGAGCTTGGAGCAGCCGCAGCGCGCCACTAGCTGAACACACCATCGCTCAGTGGCGGATAAAAGAGACGATACTCCTGCGTTGAACTCCTGGTCTTCAGATATAAAGGATATATTTATTCACAGGCCATCCTCTTTACCCTTCTTCATCTTTTCAAACAGCAGGAGAGCAGAACAAGTTGTGTTCAATGCGCAACCATGCTCATCATCTCATCTCGCAGTGCGCTGCTTTCCGTCTACTACCCGCAGATCTTCCTCATCCTCACCAGCGGTAGCTACCTGTAGGTTTCTTATATCTTACTCAATTTCATCATTAGAGATCGAGTTTAAGGCCACCAAACGCCCAGGTGGTTGCGCGCACATTACGCACAGGTCGCCGAAGTGGATAGGAACTGTAGATGGCAGGTGCAGGTGTGGAAATGACACGTTTCAGTGGAATTTAACTTTTTTTTTTTTAAATATGGTTTTAAAGTTTCTAAATGAACAACATCTTTTTAAACAATATGCTCTAGATGGCAATTCAATCACTCTGGAAATGAAAAAAAAAAATTACTTGGAACATCCAGTTAATGAGTTTTAGGAAAGTGGTTAGGAAATGCGTGACTTCTGTCATTTAATCATTTTTATTTTATTCCACAATGGAATCACGGGCTACAACGGAACATGTGCTGCGGCTTTTTCCCACCATTTGGACTGTTATGCCTTTCTTGGTTAAAAATGGTCATAAATCGACTGGTTATAAAACGTGAATTTAGAGACTTGAGTGAATGAGGCCAAGATTTAATCTACCTGATTTTTACTAGTTCTAATATGTGCACAACTGATGAGATAACCTGCTCTGATGGATTTACACATTACACCAGAACCACTTTGTCATAGGAGCACCTCGTCAAACAAGAGCTGTAATGTGAAAGTAGCATATGGAAAAGAGTAATATTGCACTACTTTGTGCGCTGCCTGTAGGCGCAAGCCAATGTAATGAGCTCTTTCTCATGGCATTAAAAGACCCAGGCCCTCACAAAGTGAGTGATTGCTGCTCCATTCATGCTTCTCATTCATAACAAGGGCAGGTCCTGAAAACTAAAATAGATGTGGTGATTCATTTTTTTCTGCAACAGAGAGAAACACAGACAGAATGTACTGATTTAGACCCATTTCTATAAATAACGTTTTGTTCTGTTTCTTTATGAAGGTCTCAGTCTTACATGTGATGTAATCTGGAGTCCGGATAAGTGATACAGAGTTTGCTCAGTCTTCCCATTAATGTAGTTTCTGCTTTACATAATTATCTGGAAAACTACTGATCATTTTAGTTAAAACTTCTTGTCCTGTTCATTTAAAAAAAAAAAACACACACACACAAAACAACCCCCACACAAATGGACAAGTGTGTGACAAAATTACATCTAAAAGGTAACCACTGCACATAATTTAAGACAAACTAGATAGAATAATCTGTTTTCCATGGCTGTAGATGTTTTGTCACTACCTCTCTTGGTCTAATGTCTTACGAATACCTGTCTTGACTTCTTCTAGGGCACTATCCTCTGTGGTAGCTCTAGGTGCAAACATCATCTGCAACAAGATACCAGGACTGGCCCCTCGTCAGAGGGCCCTCTGTCAGAGTCGGCCTGATGCCATCATTGTCATTGGTGAAGGCGCCCAGCTGGGCATCAACGAGTGTCAGTACCAGTTCCGTTACGGTCGGTGGAACTGCTCGGCTCTGGGGGAGAGGACTGTCTTTGGACAAGAGTTGAGAGTAGGTCAGTCTGTTTGCATCTGGTTATCTTGACTTGTGTGATCAAAACTGAGCTTCTCCATCTTCTACAAGTTGTTTTAACTGTTTTCAATCTTAGAATAGACAGGAGGAAAGAGGCACAACAGAGTAAGGAGTAGAATGGAAGGAAGGGAGAGATGGTGTTGTTCTACAGGACACATAAGGTTGCGTTTGAAGCAGGGATTGTGATGTTGTGCAACCATTTTTTAAGGTAACGAAAAAATATTGGACTTCATACAGATGTTTCACAGCAGTTAGTCAGGTCCAATTTAATTTTATGGAACAAGTTCAACTTTTTGTGTGGATCATGTGTGATCAGAGCTGCAGAAATCTATACAGCTTAAATGATGCATGTGGTCTAATTTGTTTAAAGAAATGTTCTATGTACATAGATGAACAAGCACAAGTCCGATGCTATATTCAGCTCAATGATTTGACAGACTGATTTTGGCAGATGATGGTCAGTGAAAAGGCAAAGTGCAGTAGGTTGATTCAATAAAGTGACTGACTTTGAAATAGGTGTCAAAACATTTACTGAAAAGAGGCAACCACTATGAAGTCTGCCACATTTATACTCTTAAGAAAAGCTGAATCCTGAATGATGGTGTTAGTGTGAAACCACACTTGCAACACACTTTGTCACGACAGAACAATCAAGTGAGTGTGAAGCATGATCTAAGACATATCTGGGTGTGCCGTCGTCTCAGAGCATTCGTACCAAATCTATAAAATCTGTAAACACACAAACTTATACATATTTCTGGATGTAGCCAACATTCTTCCCAGTTTCATTTCTCACAGAAGCCTGTTTGCTTCTAATGTGAACCTCTTATATAAATTGTATTTCAGTCCGAGATGTTTTGTTGCGGTCTTGCTGTGGGTTTGGATCCATGTTTAATCTAGCAGCTCTGGGAGCAATCACTTTCTTCTACATGGGAGAAAGGCAGACAGATGTCTGGATCCCTTTATTTCTTTTGTCAGAGGAAATGTCTCTATTCTCTTGTGGTGTGTAAACGAGCTACAAGAGACAATTTGGACCCTGTTTTGTTCCCTGTTCTCCCAGTGAGGACAGTTGTAGCAGTAAGAACATTCTGGAAGAATAAATGTCATTATTTATGTATAGAAAATAATTAGGTTTGCAACTATGGTGTGGAAAACATTTAGCCTCTCAGATTATATTTAATCTTTGTTGGGAATCTGTCAGATATTTGTTATTTGTCCATTTTTGACATTTTTAAAAGTGGAAATGGGAGCCAGGGTTGTACCCCCTCTCATGTGGCAAACGTACCACCCATACCACTTCATTTGATTGACCTGCCGGGTCTGTCAACTAATTAGGCAATGAGAAAGACCAGAGAGATTCATGCTAACCACTAATTGAAGTCAGCTACAGCAACTGGATGGCAACAATGGAACCCTGCATGCACTGCTGTACAATCAAAACAAATCACAGTGCAAGGAGATGGCTGTTTGGCTATTGCACATGCCTGATGCCTTGAAATGCTCACCATACAATATATCTGAAGGGTCATGGATTTCGCCTGATGAGAGAAGACTTCAGAGTTTGTTATGAGTTATGAACCAGGGCAACCGCAGGCCCAATGGTTTCTCCGAGTGAGTTTGTCAGGTTGGAAGGGAGCCATTAGAATCGCCTCTCCCAGAGACGCCATGCATTAATACTCTGGGCTGTTGAGAAGAATGAAGGCCCAGCATTATCCTGATTGGAGAGGGAGAATATCCTATTACACAGGCCGACTGTAGTGCCAATAAATTCATTTCTTCTCCACGCCATAAATATAAATGTGTTTATTCTGAAGTTCAAATGGTGACACACAAAAGCTTGGAAATGGGCACATCTCAGTCAAGCCTGGCCACAGATTATTTTAACATGCAATGCAACAGTATCATTTGCTATAATAATGTGGACCGCCTAAGACGGACACAAAATGACACTTAAGCTGTGTGAGAAATTCCATTGATATAAAACAATAAGGTCTAGCAACTCCATGGGTCTATAAAAAGCTCCTCTAGTCTGCCAGTAGGTGTCACTTATGTTTCCTGAATTTCTAATTGTTCTTTCAACAGTGACAAACTTCTGAGGAACATCAGCTGGAGAAACACTCAACTACAACATTCTAGAATGTATAGATGCTCTTCATTGTCAATATAATCACTGAAGCTTTGTTTATAATAAATCAGTAGTTAGAGAAACACTTCAACAGCTTAATGAATAGGGGGAGTCACTAGTACTGTAGTGATGAAGAAATAGCTACAGCATAAAATAATAATGAATGGAATAATTTCAATACCAATTTCCAATTTAATAATTAATTGGTGACTATCTTAGCCTCATAAGAAAGCCTTCTTACAGAGTGGTAAAGATGAGGTTTAAAGCTTTTATCTACCTATAATTAATATCAAGACCAGTATTTAATTCATGCATGCTTATAATAGTGTGATTACAAGTATGAGGGGGAAAAAGTAACTGTTAGATTCATGCATCTACTCTTCCTTTTACTTCAAATTAATTTAGATTGTTCTTTATTCTTTTTAGGCAGCAGGGAGGCAGCCTTCACATATGCCATCACTGCAGCTGGAGTTGCCCACGCAGTCACGGCAGCTTGTAGTCAAGGCAACCTGAGCCAGTGTGGCTGTGACCGTGAAAAACAGGGCTACCATGACCAAGAGGAGGGTTGGAAGTGGGGAGGCTGCTCAGCTGATGTTAAGTACGGTGTGGAGTTCTCTCGGCGCTTTGTAGATGCACGTGAGATCAAGAAAAACGCCCGCCGGCTAATGAACCTGCACAATAATGAGGCAGGGCGAAAGGTAACCGGAGCAAAATCAATCAACATATTACTGATCTGGTGTAATCTGATAAAGAAGAAGAAATGTCTGAACTCGAATCATCTTAAAAGCATTACTCATGGCCCAGCTCTTACTAGTACAAGTGCATAACTTGACAAAGCTCTCTGACACCAGAGTGCTTGGATGCAAGTGTAACTATGTGAACGACTGGTATGTGACAATAGAAGGACTGGGTACATACAGTTGCCAGATGAAATTGGGCCATAGCTGTACAATCTATTCACTGAATTAAAAGCATTAAGTCTGGATAAAGGATATTATTGCAAGTCTATCTCTCTTCCTTTCTCAGCAGTTATACTTCTGCACCAGCGCACACACTGAACTAACCACAGTCAAAAGTAAACTGCTCTCAAATGTGTTGATTCCATGCCATGTAGGGATGGACAAAATTGCAGATTAATGTGCTGAATAAATAAGTTACAAGATGCTCTAAATATAAACAGAGTTACTCAACCATTAGAGTTACAATCAAAGGGTCTCGATTATTGATATCAAGCCAATTCACAAAAAAGTCAGTCAAGAGGGGCAAACGTCACCTGTCAACGTAGCCATCTGAACATATTTGCATGACATTTTAATATAAATGGGGCTCAAACCACATTGTAATTCTATATATGTATGGTTGCACAAAAGCCCTGGTCAGTTTTCTCCGGCTGTCACGCCATTATGTGGTCTGAAGAAAGGTAAAGTTAATTAGAGACTACAGTTTTGGGCTTTGAGTTATTTTCCCCAGGTTTTTGACACAAATTTGGCATACTGGTCAGAGTGCTGAAAGTTGAAGTGTCCGCAGAAAGCCCAGCTCACCAAGAAACACTTGAAGGCTTTGCAATTTCTGTTTACCTTTTCAGAATTAAGCAGTGAATGTACAATTTTACACTGATCATTTATGTGCTGTTAAGCGTATTAACTTAAACAGACCTAATCTTTGTTCTCTATGTGATCAGATCCTAGAAGAGAGGATGAAGCTGGAGTGCAAGTGTCACGGTGTGTCTGGCTCCTGTACGACTAAGACCTGCTGGATCACCCTGCCAAAGTTCAGAGAGATCGGTTACCTGTTGAAGGAACGCTACAGTGAAGCGGTTCAAGTTGAGCCAGTGCGGGCCTCGCGGCTCCGCCAACCCTCCTTCCTGCGGCTCAAATTGGCTCGGGGCTACCAAAAGCCCACGGATACAGACCTGGTTTTCCTTGAGCGCTCGCCTAACTACTGTGAAGAGGACACATCCACAGGAAGCACAGGGACACGAGGCAGGCTGTGCAACGGCACCTCAACCTACACAGATGGCTGCAACGTGATGTGCTGTGGCCGAGGATACAACACACACCACTACACACGTGTCTGGCAGTGCAACTGCAAGTTTCACTGGTGTTGTTTTGTCAAGTGCAACACCTGCAGTGAGAAATCAGAAGTTTTCACATGCAAGTAGGAAATCAGCTAGTTGGAGATGATGAGGAAAGAAAGACGAGGGACAAAGGTAAGGGGATATGACAAAATTGGACATGGAGTTTAAAGTGAAGGACTTGGAAGTATTTATTCAACATTTTGCACATTTTGACATCCTTTTTGGAATTCTTACAAGAAATAGACAGAAAATAAGTGGTAGAATTTGGGAAAAATGGACATGAACATTAAGTATATTGTATTCTACAAACATGTCGCAGAGGAGAGGATTTGGCATTCAGCAAAGCAAAATGAGGACGATAAACATCAACACATCTTAAAAAGACGCAACTTAAAGCCTTCAGAAGAAGAGAAACTATTGTTGGATCTCAAGAAGGACTTTTTTAAACAACCTAACTGGAAATTCTAGAAGAGCAACGTTCTTCTGACTGCCATTGAAAAGGACAACAGCATCTTGAAGCTCGAGTGGATTCTGCTGAATATCGAATGATGGCAGTGGAACACGTTTAACTGTATGTTCACACTGTATTCTGTTTGAACACTGAAAATAAACAAACTTATTTATGTAAAATATCTTTCAAACCTAAGGTCTTATAGGACAGATAGCAAGACAATTGCTTTTTAAATTGTTTTCTCTTATGATCTTCAGTTACCACCGACACCCTTCAAGCTCTGAAGAGGGTATTTTTAGTAATGTGGAATTGCATTCACAACCACTGAGCAGAAGTATTTAGCTCCTCCTCTGCTGATTTTTAAAAAAACTTTTTCTGACTATCAGTGGCTTATTAAGCTATAGATAAGTTATTTTTCTTTTGCACTTGCTTAGTCACATTCTTTCTCCATTTCATGGAACATCAGAAAGTTGGACGGTGGTGCTGTCCTGACAAATCTCTCATGGACATGTTCTCCCCCCCATGGGCTCAGAGCCTTTGTTACACCAAGAGCCACAGAGGCAGAAAATACTCTCATACTATTTTAAGCAACCAACTTGTCAGTTTGAACGGCGCTTTCCATCCCAACCATATTCATTGTTTGCTTTGCAGAGGGCCCTCAACTTTTAACAAAACCATGTAAGCCTCATTGGAACTCCATAGAGGTGCAATCAGGTTCAGATACATTGAACATTCCAATGAACAGCAGAGACATGGAATTTCACATCGTGGCCTCTGCTTACACAAGGCCTTCCAGCGCGGTTTAGGCCTGCTTCGGTGGATGGCATGTGCCCTAACCACACAGAAGGGGGTATGAGAGGATCAAAGGCCTTAAAGCTATTTTTGGACAACACCCTTAATGTATTCAGAAATGTTTATTTAGGCTTTATATAACGTACTAAACAAGTTGAAGAGTATATTTTTATATTTTGAGGAACGTGGCACTTTATGTCATTTATAGATGGAAAGAAAGTCACTATTTACAATTGTTTACTATTGTCATTGTATTCAGATTTGAGAGCTATAAATTATTTGGAATTTGTGTCTTTGATAAAAAATAAATTCCTCAATTGTAAATAATCCACATGTTTTTAATCAAATTAGCCCAGATTGTCCATTTCAATAGGATCCTTCACAATTCAAAGTAGCCAATAAAGTCATTTATCAAGTCATCGAGTGTTAGAAAGTCCAGGGAAATTTGTGGAAACCATTCACTACTGTACATGCATATAAGTTATGAGTACAATAGCGGTTTCAGTAACCCACTAAATGTGCAGCATTAGAGATTTCAGTGTTTCCAGTTGTTATTTTAGAACTTTCAGCAACAAGGACCATCTCATTGCTTTCTAAAAGTTAGAAATACAGCTCAAGTTCCTTTATTTGTTATATGGCAAAAATTAGTTGACATCAATTACAAACAATTTCAGGGTTTTTTTTGTTTTTGTTTTTTTTCAACCAATAAAATTTGAGCATCCTTTTAATGCCTCTTGAGTTTTGTCACATTTGACCTTTACTGATCTCATCTGGATCATTACAAAAGCTGTTACTTATACAATATTTTACTGATAGAGAAAATATTGATTGCCCAAAACATGATCTTAACTTCCTGAAGGTTTTGGTGGTGTGAATATTGAACCTGAAGGCACAAATACATTACATTACAGTGTAGAGTATCAGCGTAACAGACACCGATATGGGAAACACAAGAACTTACTGCCTGGACTGATGTGGTACAAATATGTTAGGAGGTGAGCAGATAGCCGTAGCCATGCCACCTCATTCAGCCCGCACAGCCTCTTTCCTGTGGGGCTGAAAAGCATTGCAGCCAGCCAGTCGAGCGCAAGTAACAGCTGTTTTGTTAGCTGTCTGAAATCCTGGGGACCGGAACCACATAAGCTCCCTTCACTATGCAGGCGGATTGAGTGAAAGTCCAGCCGATTGTTTCAATACATTTTGTCATTAAAAATCTGAGGCAGAGAAAACAGGGTGGAGCAGGGTGTGGGCAGGCCTGTAAAGCACAGCATTGTTAAGGTGTCAAGACCATTCAGCTTATCCAGCAGCGGGAGGAGCAGGGAGGGATGTCATTCTGCAAACTAATGCTTCTGGTCTGATTCACTCACTCATTCCCTCATCGGACTCCTGTTTTCATCATCTCAGTACATTGTCTACTGATCTGAAATCAGCATAACTGATCAACAGTGTAAGTACACTAGGCATACAGCAAAATACTAAGTACTACCTGTAAAGTTATGGAATTCTTATTGTTTACTATAGCTTGCCCAAAGGGAAGAGAAGTAGTGTCTGGCATCAAACATGAGCACAGAGCTTTTATCTTAAAGATGGGTAATAATCTATGCTGCATGCCAGGAAGCATCCATGCACTATTTATCTAAAGAGAGAAAGGGGTGTAGGACATTGATAAATATGTTTTATTACACTGAACAAGGCCAAGTATGGATCTCATTATTTTTATAGCATTATAGGAAAAAGATGTGTGAAAGGAGGAACAAATATAACAGTGGCAGGAGGCCCAATCTGTATACTGTTGGGTCACATCCTACTTTTTATTAGTAGTCAATACCTGCAAGTTATCAGAGTTAGTGTGAGGACTGAGAAAGAGCAGCGTTGCAATGTGTTTGATTTGTAATATTTACAATTTGATCGTTTGTTTGTTTTGGTAAATAGTTATTCACAAAAAACCTGAACTCCAAGAAGATCTTATCTCCTGCAAATACACCACCATTTAATTAGGTAAGGCAGGAGGGGGTTCTATCATGTTTTGATCATTCTCTGTTTTGTGGTTACTGCTGAAGTCACACTATGGGCCTGGGATTAAACCCCAACCCCTGCTGGTAACATCAGTGTCTCTGAAAAGTGAAAAAAACAGACACTGTGGTGCTCTTTGTTTTTGGATTAAACCACAAAGCTGCAGCTTTGCCAAAAGGTACCAGCATGTGCTCGCCTCTCACAAACTCTTCATTTCTAAGACTCAGGTCAAGACAAAACAAGAACTCCTGAGGTCTTGACCTGTTCTTTTATACCAGGGCAGACCCCATGAGTCTTTTGTGTATCAAGAATACCTCAAGCACCATCTGAGGATGAGTGCCAACATTACTGTGGTATAGAGGCAAGTTATATGTCCCTGGGGTAATATGTAGTTTAAAAGCGCCTTTTCTAATCTATTTTTTTTGTATCCATTAGCAATTTTAATTAAATACAAAACTTATGCATTAAATAACTTATTGGTGGTTTACCCGTAGATAAACCTTGTGCATGTACAACATGTACACACAAAAGCATATTCATGTACATATGTACTTTACTCCTTTCTGAAAAACCTGCTTCTGGACTTGAGGATCTCCTTCTCCTGGTTGTCCTTCTGGGGTTTTCACGAGTCCTTCATGACTGGTTTTAGCAGCAAATTTCCATCTCGCTCTTCCACCAGGAATCCCAGTTCCCTGAGTGCAGAGTAGTCAGCAGTGCCACGACGCTCCAGGGAGGCTACCAATTCCTGATTCTGTGCGTTGTGCTCTAGAAGGTTTCTGATTGTGAAGATGGCCCACTGACTGATAACTAGTACAATATGTTAAGGACAATAAGAACAGCAGTAACAAAAGAAAGAGACATATTGGGATTTCTTCAACTACCAACTGATGGACAAAATTAACATGTCAAAACTGGACACCTTGTAATGATTGTAAACAGTTATAACACAAGACTGTGAATCAAAAAACAAATGCATAACAACAAACAAACACATGTAAAGGTTGGACTCAAACAGAGGTGCACAGGACAGGACAACCGTTTTAAATGTCTAGCTCATAATGTCAAACTCATAAAGTGCCTGGTAGTTGCCTTAGGTTGCTGAATATGCAGATGGTCAAACAAATGCGTTTAGCAGACAGGTTATGTTTTGGGATACAAAACATTTTTAACTCACCCCTCTCAGGTTTCCCGCATAAATCCATAAACATCGTCTCATTCTTAACAATCTCTCTCTGAGCAGAAACAAATACTGACACCTCCATGAAAAAAGATGAAAAGAGTAGTGTATGTGGACAAAGACTCAAACTCTTGAGCTGAGAAAGGAAAAAACAACCATGATGCCCTTGTTTCAGCAGGCTAATACTGATTTGCAGCGCGATACTCAACCATTCATAGAAGAGCCCGTGTCCAGCCATGTACTCCAAATGCAACAGTTCAGATGTTGTATTAATTGCACCAAACTCCAAAAAGTGATTAAACCTAATCTCTCCTAGTCCCTCTATTTTACGGTTTACTGGTAGTGTCCACACCAGTTGAAAAAGTCAGTGACCACTGATCATCTGCTTTTAACACAGAGTTGGCAGTTTTTGGGTACACCAGTACAATTTAATGCAACCCAATACAAAAGTAATTTAATGAATGCCGGTTTGTAAAGTCTTACCCTGTTTTTGTTGACAGTGTGTCAATGTCGATTTAACTTTGTGGTGGCTCTGGGGGAGGCATTTAGAGGTAGTGTTTAAAACATCCTATCGCACTCACGTATGTAAATCGACACTGACAAAACAGTAGAAACATGTATCAAAATGCAATCTAATCCAAAAGCACCAACGTGGCCTAAAAAGCTTACCTTAGATTGACATGATCCTCTCTGGCAATGTCAACTAAAAATGAACATTACAAGCTTTACAAATAATAATAATATCAATGACGAGGTCTGAACTCACTTCAAAACAAAAACTAGCTTTAACTAACAACTCTACAGACTTTATTCATTAATTCAATCAGCCAACACTGTTAACCAACTGCAAAAAAAAAAAAAGTCTTGTGACATTGCGTGAAAATGTCAACAGCTCTGATTGACCATTGGCAGATACAGCAGCAATCAGGGTTGATTGAAGCAACAAGTCTTTGTGGGTACAAACTAAAAGGCTTTTCCATGCAAAAGCACCAAATTAAAATGTGCCAGATACATGCAGATTGACTAGAATGGCTTCTAAGTTTAATTAGTAAACAACAATACACAGAATTGTGAAGCTTATGAACATCAGTAATCACATATCTTGTTTTTGCATCAATCACCAAATCCTGTTAACAAAGGATACAAGGGTTGTTGCTGTCTATATTGCAGTTGTCCAAGATCAGAGTGATGCCTCCCAGTTCTCTCACCTGAGAAAACAAATTCAGCAAGAGGTTAAAAACGGAATGAATTATGCATTTCACTCACTTGGTGTTTATTTTGTGGAATTTTCTCCAATGAAAATTCTGCACTATTTGTGGAACAGTCATTAAGTTGACAAATTTCAAACTGACAAAGAGGAAATCAGAAAACCTCTATTTATAAAACAAAGTTTTTGACAGATTATGATGTGAAATTATTATTTGTGCCACTAGATATTGCTTTTCAACATACTTGATTGGCTATGTCCGCTATGGCCTGAAAAAAACCATGCATACCAAAAGCACAGACTATCCATTCTGTGTGAACTCAGCAAACAAAGCCCAAGTTCTGAATTAGAAAAGTTACAGTCAAATGTACCATATGTTTATGTAGTCCCTTGTCCTGTTTTAAAAATAAAAACAAATGTATATAAAAGCATTACAGACATTGTGGCTGAAAATGTGATGGTGTTATTCAGGTATCATGCAGCATTCAAAACTAAAGAAATGATAAACAATCATTGCAGCATGAGAAAGTCAACACAAAACGACGAGTGGAGCATGTCTTTAGCAGAGCCTCACATCCATGAAAAAGCAGCAGTGTGGTCACAATGGGGTGATCTGCTCTGTGTCATGTGTCTGATTCTATAGGCTTAATTATTCTCATTTCTTGCTGTTGCCCTCCCAGTGCCATTGTGGTTACTTATTGGTAGGAGCACCAGAGAAGACAGTGCTGAGTTTCAGAAAGTGCAAATGCCATTGAAACTGTCAGAGAAACAAAGTCGCTGACTCGTACAAGCACTCGTGTCTGCATTTTCCACTTTCAAAATTATCGTCTGAAGTTGCTTACATTATGTCCAAACCCATAAAGAGATGAATAACAAGCGACTGGACCCTGACTTCAGCCCAGTATATGCAGTTCAGCGCTTTACATGCACATCTTAAATTACAATCTCTCCCAAAGGTGAACACAATGACATTTGGTTTACTGGAAGAGATCTTAGTGAAAACAGATATGGGGTGATTTCTGACCACTGACAGACCACAGATCAGCATCCATAAATATTACAGAGAGGCCAGCTGAGGGTGGCCATCCCACAAGCATTCCACCAATCTGTTTCTATTAAGTAGGACCAAGACGATATTGGGCCACAGATAGAGTCAAAGTCCTCACGGTCCCGTTTATTATCTATCTGTGCTTTTCTTAATAATGAGATGCTGACAGATGGCGATGGAGAGAAACTGATAACATCAGGAGACAGAGCAAGAAAGGAGGGAGTGTTTCACATTTCACAAACCAAGTTGTTGTGTTGAAAGAACATGGAGCTTGCATAAAACACACAACCTTCATCTCCTTTGGATGTAACATTTTGCACTTTGTGGAGATCATGCATTGTAAGGCATGCATGGGAGCTAATAACTAGGGCTTGTGATGCACTGTAATAAAGCTGATGTGGTGAGGAAATAAGTCTATCAAAGCAAGGCCTGGGGCCCCCAAAGCTCTCACCCTTTTCTTGACTTTTTGCCCCCATTGTGTTAGACAGACAAAGCACACTCAGTAAATCCAAAGAAACCAGAGGGTTAGAAAAAAAAAAAAAAAAAAAAGATAAAAATATAATGAATAACAAAAACAAACAACACTGGTTGTCTTTTGTAAAAACGGGTTCAGGGTTAGATTTACTCATCTGTGAGAGCTGCAAAACTATCAAATTGCAATCACATCATCAGTCTGTGCAATTATCTCAGCAGAAAAAGCTACAACTTAAAGGTCCAGTGTGTATGGTAAAGGTAGGATTTGGTGACACCGAGCAGAAAAGTACTATGTAAAAAATGCTAAATTAAATCGGTTCCATTTATTATTGTTTTGGAAATACAATCTAGTTTAGGTCTTTATATTTAACTTGGAAAAAAAAAACCTACATTATTTTGGAATAGTATTAGTAACATTATTTTTAAATGTTATTATTAAAACTATTAGTAATATATGCATTGATAATACTTGACAATGCAAGCAGACTCAAATTGTAATTTGCATCTTAAATAGCAAAATTATGATAGTCACAATATCAAATAGAAATTGTAAATACTGCAATTAATGTTTAGTATTTACAACCTTAGAAAAGAAGTTTGTTACAGATGGTAAAAAAAACAAAAACATAAATACGTTA
>JAPTGW010000005.1:29108930-29120474 GCA_029814545.1 Apogonichthyoides opercularis
AAATATAAAACTTGGTATAAAATAGTATGTGAACGCATGCTGAAGCAGGTTTTATAAGAATTGGTTATTAGTGCATGGTACACTCAAGTATTTTTGCCAAGAGCTGCAGCAGTACAAGTACAGTAGCATAAAAAGGTAGGAAACTCTAATACAGAAGAGCTTAACTTGGTTTAACAGAAGAAACTTAAAAATCTATAGACGAAATTAGATAAAACTGTAGAGGAAATAACTTATGAATAAAATTTAAGACTCTTTAATAACTTTAAGTTGTGATTTTTATCCAGTTAAGACTTTTTAAAGGCTTGCAGACACCCCCTGAGATGAAAACAACAGTGATGTTAGAATGGTTTCAGAGACCTGGAGGAGGGCCTGTCAGAGTACTGACTAGCCCGGGAGCTGGGTCGATCTGGCTGGGGTTCTCTGTACTGGTAATTAGGATCTCGGTATGCTGGACTAGGTCCCTCGTATCTGCCGTACCAAGGATCTGCTCTGCTCCTGTATGGGCCATCCTGAAATGATCATTTTTAATGTTTAATTGGTTATGAATGGCATCAATTAAACCACAGCAAAACAACATACCAACAGTGGATCATCCTGACATGCATTACATACACTAGACATCTGTGTAGAAAAGAACTTTACACATACAGGGTAATATTGCTGTGCTCTGGGGTCCCCAGGTGGAGGTTGGTACTGGCCAGGAGGATATGGTGCTCTGCCATCCGGGTAATCGCCATAGCTACCTCCATAATAGCCTCCATACATTTGCCCAGGTGCAGGAGGGGGTCCATAACCCTGTTGGCTTCCAGAAGAGGAGGGGGGTCGGGGTTGTTCTGCTGGAGGACCCTGGGGAGCACCTGGAGGTACCGGCCCCCGAGGCCCTGGAGGATATACAGCACCAGGAGGAGGAGGCGCACCGTCTGCAGCAAGCCCCTGTGCTGGATTTGAAAACTGGCCTTGGGAAGTTTGTGCTCCACTCACAGGAACAGGAGGAGGATCATTTTGTACTTGTGGTGCAGCCTGAGAATTGGGTGGTTTTGTAAGTTCTGGTGGTGGCTGCTGGGTGTTCAGAGGTGCTGGTTGCGTGGGAGCTAGTGGCACCTGTGGTGTAGATGAGGAGGCTGGGGTCCGGACAGATACATCCCCATCTGCTTTCACACCCTGCTGAGCATCTTTGGTGACCTGTAGGTAAAATCCATTACTACACTGTGTAGAGTCGTGCAGAGAGGAATGGCCAGTTGCTTGATTTTGGGTTTGTGATTGGTGCATAGAAAAATCAAGCAGTTCATAATTTGTTGGATGATTATGATTAGAGATGGAAGAAGCCACAAGAGAAGATTGTGGATTAACATCGAGAGCAGAGTGGCTATCTCCCACCAATGACTGACCCCTTGAAAGAGGAGGGCGGACCGGCTGTGGCAGAGATGTAATTTCTGATGATGATGCATCTGTTTTGTCTCGAGTCAGATTTAGTGGGCCTTGGTTAGAGGCTGAAGAACTAAAACTCGCAGGTCCAGGGGCAAACAGTGGATTCTGATTAGATGCGGCTGAAGGTGATTGGGAGACACAACCACCTTGTCCTTGTGAAACTAATCTCACAGGTGGGGTAGTTTCCCTAAGGCTACTTTGACTGGCTGGTTGGGTAAGGGTATTCGGGGGAATCACATTAGATACTGGCGGAGCAATCAAAACAGGCTGATGCAGAGAATCAGATACCAGAAGAGATGCATAGCCCTGGTTGCCTTGAGAGTCATTTGGCTCGGCCTCACTCACCTTTGGTGGATTCTCGAGATTTTCTGAGTTTTGCTGTGATGTTGGTTGAACTCTCTGGGGAGGATGGAGATCCAGTGGACCATCCTCTGGAGGCTGGATGACATCACTGCTAGGCTCTCGTAAAGGGGCTAAGACTGTTGGTGCGGCAGGGGCTAGCAGGATGTTAGCACCCAAGCTAGTGGGATCATTTTGAGCCCACAGAGTAGTGGCAGGACTCTCACAAGGCCGATTGGCCCCATAAGCTCGGGATGAAGGTCGTGAGTGAGAATGAACAACTGGATGTGTCAAATGAGGTACACCTCCTCCAGCCACAGTAGGTAGGGGGTTTCCTGGGCCATAAATGTTTTCCATATTGTCTGGTGGCTGTTCGAGGTTGCCAGGCGTGGAATCTGCACCACCTTCCACAACCATATTTGCCCTATCGACTTCAACAGGACGCACACCAACACCATGTGAGCGCACTGGTTCAAAAGAACTGTTTGCACTGGCCTGAAAGATACCAGTTGGCTTGGGGGGACTTGGGGTGGGAGCCCATATTTGCTCTGGGGAGTTTTGCTGTGCACCCATATCTCCTGCTGGTGAAGTGTCAATCTGCTCAAAGTAGCCTCCAGCTGCAGCAGGCAGGTGAGCATCATCAGCAAGACGAGGGCTTTCCTGCTGAATAAAAGTCCCCACTACTCCCTGGTGGCGTCGGGTACCAGTTCCACTTCCATGGCTCATATTGCTGTAGTTGGATGAAACACTGGCAGATCTCATTGGTCTGGGAACAGAATCTGGTGTCTCCAGGTTAGGCCCTGTTTCAAACAGGTCTACTCCATGGGCAGTAATTGCAGCTGGACTGCCATGAGTTTCACTAGGTAATACTTCCTGATTTGGGACACATTCCAAATTCTCTACATGGTCATACTGGGAGTCTGAGGGCTTCTGGCTATTTAATTGCGATGTATGATTATCGTCATTCATGTAGGGTAAGTGCAAGTGATCTTGCAAAGGAGCTCCTTGGAAATCAAAAGGTACATCTACATGGCCACTGTGTGCTGGAGGGGCAGCTTGTGGGTTGCTGTTATGCTGAAAGGATCCTAGAATACCATTCACTGCCTTTTTTGCCTCTCCAGCCAATGTTTCCTCATTTTCCACATCATTGTCTTTGAAGAACATTGAGAGTGTACCAGATTCCTGTGAGTAAGGAGCAGATGAAGGGGCAGACACAGGGGCCGAGGCTGAGGCAGGGGCTGGGCCAGGCCCAAGCCCAGGCCCAGGCCCAGGGTTTAATGCAAGGTGAGTGGCAGAATCAGGCCGGGGATGAGTTCCCATCTGATGATAGCCTGAGTCCTGTGAAGGCTGGTTGAACCATGAGTCCTGGGGAGCTGAGCTCTGACTGAAATAGCTCTGTGTTTGGGGGTTGGAATTAAATGCTGGGGGTGGGTTTGGGTCAGTCCATTGAGAACTAGAAGCCATTCCAGGGTTCTGGTGAGGAAGAGGAAGTGGGACCTGGGGGTGTCCTGGCTGTATTGGAGGAGTGGGGGTATTGTGATGGGGTGATGGCGTGTGAGTAGGATACATCTGGGACTGAGGAGGTACATTAAAAAGTTGTGGTGGAGGGTCACTAGTGGGCTGGAAATAGTTCTGAACTGATGGAGGGCGACTTCCATGATCAGGTACCCAGTGAGAAGAGGAAGTGACGGGAGGCACTGGCTGGAAGGGCACAGATAGAGGAGAGGGTTGTCCTTGAAATTCTTGGTTAAAAGTTGTCTGACTAGGTGCAGGGGCTGTGGCCTCATGTGGTGGCTCTGCAGCCATGGATGGTGTATGTTCTCTTGAATTAAAATACATGTGCTCTGTATGAGAGGATGCATATCCAGCAGGACCTGGTGCTGGCAAAAGACCAGGGGACACTGTACTGTGAGGGTTAAACAAAGTCACCCCTGGCAGAGAGGATGGTGGGGGACCAGGAGGAGTAGCTGAGACTGCATCTTGCAGTGATTGTGGAGGTAGCCCAGAGCCACCCTGTGAATAAATGTTATTAGGTGGAGTTTGCATGGGCGGAGGGTTGCTGTTGGGAACTGTTGGGAGGCCCCCTGCAGCCATAGGGGTAGGAGCTCTGACAAAAGCAAAAGGGTCTGTCATGGGTTGAGTAGTTGGGGGGAGTGTGGCAGCAGCAGCTGTATGCTTGTGAGGCCTGGTCCTGCGGAACATATTGGGCCCACCAGAAGGAGGAGGGCCAGAAGTTCCTGGCGGTCCAGTCCGAGGAGGCGGCTGCATGGCTGCAGAGTTAACAGGTCCAAGGACCAGTGATGTCAGTGAGGAGGCAGAAGTCAGACGTAGCTGTGTAGAGAAAGGAGGGAGTGGTTAACAAAAAGCTAATTCACTCTGTGATGGACCTTACCACACCTTTATTTGTGAAATAATCTAGGTTCCTATTTATCCAAACTGTACAACGTGGCATTTCAACATGTGATCTAAACCAAAGACAACCACTGAAAATGTAACAAGTGAATATATTCCAGCATTACAATAAGCCATTGGAGTTAAATAATTTTAATTTTGTTTGAAAGCTTGACTATTATTTGCTGTTAAAACAAATTTAACACATAAAACAATGCGTATGGACTATTTGTAAAACTAGTACAGCAATACATTACAGAAATGCAACTATTTATTTTCCATTTAAATTAAAAGGTATCTGTTACAACACTACAGGCAAAACACTTATTCACTATTGAGACAAAAATGAGCCACTTAACTTTAATCGTATAGAGCTACTTTTAACAGCACCTGACATCACAGTCATTAGATACATTTGTTACTTTTATACTAGGAGGGCAATATAGTGCCACTGCAGTTTTGGTATAAATGAGCAAAATCCATCTACATAAAAAATTAATGCTGTGAATGAAACATGGCATGAACTAGCTCACAAAAATAGTGACAAGTCATCTTGAGCATTTGAGTAGAGCCTTTTTGTCTGGATACTGACAGATTTTCATGGAAATCCAAACTAGCCATTGACACAGCATCTGTCAGAGGAGTAGTAAAGTGAGCTAACGCAATGACAGAGCTCTTGACATTGTATAAAGAAAGATGATTTACAGTCAAAACAACTGTAGATGCTGCAGACGGTCTTCGCCGGATAGCTCAGCGATATCAACGTGACCTCGGATCTTTAAAAGCGCCTGGAGTTAATTTGTCAAGGACCGCTGCACCATTGTAAGCTAACGTTAGCTCCGCCGATATGAAACAAAACTAGCAGTAATACACTTTGCCTATTAAGACAATCGCTAATGACTTTCCATCTTTTACGTTGCCGACACTTGTTGAAATACTACTTACTACCTGACCATTTCAGGCCGGACCTATCGTAAACTTTCAGATGAAGCTCATTTCTGTCCGAGTGAATGTCTAGAGTGCTTGGCTCAGCGGCTAACAGTAACGCTACATTGCTGATTACGTTACGAAACGCCATACATAGCAAAACACTGATAGCCAAAGTGGCTTACTTTTGACCACAGCGAGGAATTTTAATAATTATCCGCGGGTAAACGAACTCTCGTCTTTGTATGTACTGGATACTGACAGGCGCATACGTTGAGTAGTGAACATTACAGGTCGCTGGCCACTCGCCGAACATAGTTTAACAGGTTCAGAGCCTGCTCAGCTAGCGTTAGCATTGCTGCTCAGTTAGCATCACTGGCTAAATAGCAGAAGATAACTTAATGAGTAACAATATACTGGCTGCGATAGACACCAGAGCAACATGTTCACATTACTACACAGTATTAAACATGTTATACATTTACTCTTACCCGATGTAGGAAATGTGTACAGATAAATAAATTCTTACAAATGTGTAGGACAGTAAGTCTGACACACAGCCACCATCTTCAGTGAACACATCCTACTAGGCTACGTGTACAAGCAGCGTCACGGGCCAAACACCGTGGCGTCAGCAGGGGGCGGAGCCACGCACAAGTTAATCTGTACTCATTTATCAGTGATTTTTTTTTTTTTTTCCAATATAACTTATTTTAACAGGCTAGAGGGTGGTGTTAATGGAATACATGAAGACATCAGTGTGAATTTTCTGGCTTTGAATAAGGGGAGGACTACAGGTTGAAGTGTGGTCTCATGACCAGCAGGCAGTACAATGATAATAAATAAATTGTGTACAGGATAATAATTAGCCCCGATAACTTACACTGGCCATTGTCAAATAAGGATGTCATTACACTAATGGCCGTGGTTGATATGTACCAGTTGCGTTAGTTTGTTAAGGGGTGTTTCATATTTGTGTTGTGAATTTGTGCCCAATTGTATTGATATGTATAAATTATAGATATGTGAGGACCGAATTTTTTTTTTATTTGGTGACTTGATTTACAATACAAATTTCTACTTTATTAGTATGGGTTTTTTTTATGTACTGATTATTTCTTTCAATTTAACTTTATTTTATCTTGTTTTGAGCTAATGGATAATTGAGTTTAAAGATAAGCTTTGTTATGCTATTGTGCACGGTGTATGAGAAGAACACACTGCCCAAGTGTCAGACAGTGTAAGAGAAGCAGCAGCCCAGATGTACTGTATGCTTGCTTAAAACAGTCTGCATATAGGAGGTACATGTGAGTTTTTGGTCCAAATTCATATATGTCATGCTGAGCTCACCAAGATAGAGAGTAAAATAGTACAACTATTCTCTCATTCAGTACATAATACAGTAAATAAGCATAAAACAAAATAAAATCCACATATCAGACCACTATTAATTAAAAGTACCCTCGTGAGAATAGAACAATCCCAATGTGAAAAATGGTTTCTACAGCCTAAACAAATAATGTAAAAAAATAAAAATAAAAAAATAAGTAAAATGTGCATAACAGAGTGCAGTACACAATGATTTTAGTCCACTAGGAGGCACTGTGGTGTTGTATGTCTAATGGATGGTCGCCATGAGTTGATAATGTTAAAAAACGCCTTGTATCATTTGGAATTCTGGGAAGTAAGTGTTAATACTAAATAGTCTCGTGGTAGTCACAAATAAAATTTTAATTTAGAGTTTATGTAAATAATTGCTACAAATGGATTTAAAGTATTAACAGATTTAAAGCTGTTTAATTTTTTAAGAATAACTCAATCAAGCTGAGATATCTGTTCACCTTGAATGACTTTTTACGTCATCATACATTAGTTTTAAAGAAAAAGTAAACTAAACTAAAGTGTGTGTGTGTGTGTGTACTATGCATACATATATACATTAGATTTTTGTGAGGAACAGTTCCACATATCAGACTTTCTCAAATTCACCTCCTGTTTAAAAGGAAATAGAAGAAAATTCCACTTTGTAACATTGTAATAATACAACAGAAACAAGTGAAACCACAAATGTACACATGTGCAGTTGACATCTCGTTCACACACCTCCTTTTCCCCTACTTTCGCTTAGACTTGTCAACCGAAACCTACCCTCCCCCTTAGAGTGCGTGTGGAGACTGTAAGGCCAATGTGACAAGTTAGAACAGACCTTCACGTCTGACTGCTGTTGGCTTGCCATGAAGTTACATCTTCTTTGTGCAGGGTCAAGGTTTGTTGAGAAATCGCACTTGAACACTGAGAAAGTTTGTAGCTGCTCATAATGTAATTATGTAACGACAGATTTTACAACTGAGTATCTTGTGATATGGGTCTGAACGGATTCAAGCCGATCAAATCTCTCCTTTACCAGCTATTATTGCTTCAAAAGTAGTATATAGTGTCCATACTCTGATAAGACCACAGCAGAAAGAAAACAGTATTGTGTTACATGTCTTACCAAGTGATAAAAACTAGATATTGTCATTTATTTGTTTGTTTTTTAACATCTGAATAATATCTCACACTAGTCATTTTCTGTTCAGTGTGACCAAACCTGAAATAAATCAAATTTAGTTTTAACAGTAACAGGTACAACAGAAGTAAATGGCATGTTAATCTAAAACTGGAGATACAAACAGTAACTGAAGTTGCTCTTTTGTGTGTGACATGCACGGACTTTATGTGTACACCCTTTTTTCCACTCACATCCCACAGTAAAACAACATCTTCACCCCCCCATCACCACCACCTGTTTACTTCTAAAAGCACACCACAACCACACATCTCACTCTTCTTTTTTTTTGATGTTTCGTCCTACTTTTGCTTCATGTGATTGAGCCAGATTTTTTTTTATGTGAACAAGCCAAGACAAACGTGGTACTTAACTATTTTTAACACATGGGAGCAGCTGCCTGAATAGACGTTGCAAACTACTGTAGTGATGCCTTATAACAGAGCTGATAAAAACATATAAATATCATTTTCAGTTGTCTTCCACATAGATCTAATGTCTCTACAGGAAGGACCTCATGCAAGTTTTGCAAACCTCTTCCCGTTTGCTGTTGTCGTTGGCCAGTCGGCAGTATCCGCATCACTTCTGGTGGTGGGCTTACACTGCTTATTTGCCCTCAGAGACGTCTATCTGCCCTGTCATTAAAGCTGTGTTTACAGGCAAACTGATGAGAGTGGTTAGTGTTTGGTTAACCACTGTCTAAAGTCCTGATAAACTCCCTTGATATCAGTCTCCCTCCTGTGGTTTGTTAATAGGGTTAGGGTCTCTGAACAATGCTCAATGGACGGAGCTTACTTGAGGCATTGTTTTCCTTGCCGAGACATGTACGTATGCTCGTGCCCAGCTGTCAGGTTTGGCAGGTGTGTGAGGATGGAGATAGGTCAGGACTGAGATAACTTCTTCACTTTTTTTGTGTGTGTGGTCAGAGGAAGAAAGAAATAATGCATGAATAACTCACACATGCACACATTTTGAAAAAGAATGATAGAAAGATTGCAAGGGCAGGTGTGGGCTTGGGTTTATAACTTTGGAAGGGAAAGATCAGGGTGATGATAGAGCACCTCCTATCAGAAGATCTCAAAATAAACCAGTGTTGAACAAAGACAGCTTACATGAGAAACCCATCCTCATCACACCACTTGCAATATTTCATGAATTTGTCTTTGCAGAAGCCCAAAACAGCTGCTGTTATTTTATAGTATCTGGGATGATACCTGGAAAAAATTTGCATACAGAATTTCAGGACAGGTTTACAGAGCTCAAGCATCAAACAAGTTATGCCACCTTTAGGCCATGGAAACACAGCCAGTTGGTGGCTTCATATCCCAGGTGATTAAACAGTAGTGAATTTACCTTGCCAAGTGACACACAGATCAAAAGCACAATAGGACGTAAGCACACTGCATAAGCACTGATTCACTATTAGATTTGTCTTTCAGTTGATACAGAGGGGGATGAGTCTATATTTATATTAATGTGTATGATAGTGAAAAGGAATAGTAATAGTAAGACTGACAGATTGAAGAACACTAATTAAGTTACACTAACTGTGCAGTATCACATTTAACCATCAGTTACCATTAGATGCAATTATCACATTATAAAATTAGGGATAATTTTGTTTTCCTCTTGATTAAAGTGAGAGTTGTGGGAATGGAGGATAGCGGTAGAAAGTAATGTTTTTACAAGTGGAAGATGGATTGTTTTACAAGCTGCAGAAGGAGCGTCTGAGGGTGGAAGGGACAGGCAGAGAGGGGGGAGCGCAGACGTCACATCTGTTGCTGCCACTCCCTAGGGGGCCTAGGAGCATGGGAACCTTCAGCAGCTCCAATGCTTGCAACAGGCTTTGCAAAGTGCTGTTCATTTATCAATTTAAAAAGGTAAATGAAGTTACAAATGGCTCTGACTGCATTGTGTTTGAGTGAAAAGGGATTGATACAGAGCAGAGCCCAGGGCCACGTTGTGAGATAAAATAAACTTTCCGTGGTTAGTCTTGGGAAAATAAAAGCAGCTGTCATCAGTATTTTGTGCATGCGGCATGTTCTGTCAATGTAAATACAGGGAATAAAAGTATCTCCTGAATCTGGGGCTTCCTGTCTGTGGCTTGCGGCCTGCATGATGCTCAGGTTGCCAAAAGTGGTATTGAGTTACCCTCACTCTCATGTCCTGTTTTGGCCCCCCAGAATGGTGACCACCACACTTTAATAAGCCATTTCACAGGGGTCACATCTCCTTTCTCCATGGCGTCAGCTGGGTCGTCCAATTCACCCTCCTCACCCCTTCCTCACCCGGGCTCCCCTGTTGGCATGTGTTCAGCCCAGCGTTGTTTACTGGACTGAGCATTTAGAGGGGTTAGCGTTTCACCATGGCAGCTGTTGGCACCATGTGCCTCCCCCTCGGGCGGCTGGCCGACAGCACGCAGGCCACCGCTTCACACACCCTCCAGCATCCCCCTGAGGACCTTCCCCTCCTTCCTCTCACCCCTGCATTTGGCCTTGGTTGAAACTACCAGTAGCCTTGATCGAGTATCAGATACCAGTTTAATGTGAAGACACAGCTCTGGATTTAATTGATGGCTCCTGGCTGTAATTCATTGGCCACCAAAGAAGAATTTTGTAGATGTAAATTCAGAGTCAACTAGGAGCACAGACGATATCGGTATCTACATGCATCCGACATATGAAGACTTTAGTCACTGTTGTGCAGCAGCTACAGTAATGTCACGTCTGTCATTAGCGGGATTAAGGGCTCTGGTCTCTGCATGTACCATGTCACCTGTCTCACTGATTGGTCTGACAACTGGAACAGCCCTCCTGATAAAGATTCAGCACATTAAAATGTAGCACTTCAAGAATATTGAAAATATCATTACTATTTTTTAATTAAATAGCTTTGTTGAAGTCTTGATTCTGATTGGTCAGTGATCCCTTTTAGTGGTTTGTTATTTCTGTGTAACAGCCCAATCAGAAAATACAATGGATTCTCTGATTTAATGGAGAATACCATTTTATTTAAGGGAACAAATAAAATCAGTTTCCAATTATTTTTATGGTCGTCTGTCATCTAACAGTAAAATGCCGATTAATAGCAGAATATCTTTTTTTTTTTTGTAATGTTTTGGATTTTTTTTTGTAAATAGCAATATGTAAGTGGGACAATAGGGGATGTCCACATTGTTCAGAATATGTAAGGCCCTGTCTATCCTCAGTCTAATTCTAAGTTGGGTAATTTACATCAAATGCTCATTATGACAGTTCATGACCCTTAAATGAAGCAATTATTCCTAACTTATGAGAAATTAGCATATGCATGGTCTATGTCAAATATGCATTATATTTCTCTTGATACTGAGATTTTTTAATCCTCTCCAAAATTGGGAAACAGGCTTTTAAATTATGTGCTCCCCACACTTTACATAGAATACTTTGTTAAAGTTGGACAGACTGATCCCATTTGCTCAGTTTTAGGCCTGTGTGAGTGGACTGGAACAGAATAGTGTAAGTGTACATATGTTCTTTGTCTGGGTGTGGTGTGATTTATATTGTGTGTGTGTGTGTGTGTGTCATATGCCTGTGTTTTATATCTATGTGTTGCTATAGCACAGAATGTCCATGTTAAAGAAAACGGATTACTGTCATTGGGCCAACCCTGCATAAATAAAGTTGAAATGAAAAAAGTGGTTCAGTGTCCAGATGGATGACAGCCAGCAGAGTACACTGCAAAAATAAAAATCTTACCAAGTGTAGTTAAAATATCTCATCACACTTAAAGTAAGACATAATCACCTATAGAGTAACTTGTAAGTGAGATATAAGAACTTACATTTAGGCAATAGATCTTGAAAATCTTATTTCAAGAAATCTTACCAAGATAATTGTCACTTGTTGCATTGACAGATTTTTTTATTTATT
>JAPTGW010000005.1:29386791-29401581 GCA_029814545.1 Apogonichthyoides opercularis
TGCTATTAACTTGGGATGCTTCTGAAGGGTGAGAATGTTGAATGCAACATATCGGAAGTTGTTATTTTCATGTGAAAACCTGAAATAAACTTAAGTAGCAAGTATAAACCCTGTCTGTTTTGTTACCATAATTTGTGGTTGGTGGGAAACTCTGAATTCACGTATCTTTTTGCCACTATCTGACGAGGATGATCCACTTTAGGGATAATATCTTCCCCATCTGATCGTCAACACCAGGTACAAGCAGAGTTGTTTATTAATGAAAGGCACCAATAGTGTGTACCTACCCGCTGCTGTCAGTGTTTCAGGTTTCTGTATACTTACTGCGTGACCTGTCGGTTGTCCTTTTTGAGTATTTGTAAACCTCCCTAATGTTTTGTTTCGGCCAATCGCTTCGTCCCTCCAGCCACCCAGTTTTGTGCTGCATTTACTAATGCTCGGCAACTCCTACACATGCAATTATAACATGCACTTTTGAAACATATTTGGAAAGTAACCGAAATAAATAAATTATAAAATAGATATATTTGTTGTTATTATACCTCATTACTATATAGCGTGTATGTCTATGTATCTAAATGGCTTCCATTCGCTTGTTTATATTCCTAAAGTATAGAAGTCCTACAGCACTTGAAAGCATCAGCAACTTCCAACGTGCACAATGGTGACGTTTACCATATCATGATGGCGGTAGCCTGGACTATTTTGAATTCCGTCCCGCTTTTCGAAGTTTACACTCAGACTACTCGATAGAATGTTGTATTATCCTTGCAAGAACACGAAATAAAAAAAAAAAACATTATTATGGATTCCGTCGTGGGGGACGACCAGACGCTCCCCGTTGACATCAACGGAAGGTAAATCTACAAGCGATAGCTAGCTAGCGAGCGAGCTAACAGTAGCACGTACGACCATAATGTTACAGCTAGCTAAGCTACTAATCCGATAGCTATAACTAGTTACCATTGTATGAGCACATACTATTACTGGAAAACAATAACACAAAGTTATTTAATGTCTGACACGATTCTCGTCAGTTGAAGAAGTAGTACTTAAACTATTGCTTATGGCTTTTATAAACGCCAGGACGGTGCCTAAATAAATTACGCCTATGGTTATTGTTAGCATTAGGTATTTAGTTGGGCATCATTGGATGGCATGTTAGTATCATATGTGCCCACATTTTTGAGATACTAAAGCTATCTTTAATATCAGCAGAGTTTGAATTTCAGGGTAATGTAATGGTAAAGATAATGTCTGTATTCCAGCTTGATTGGTTGTTGTGTATGCAGTGCATTAACTTAGAGAAACATAGTCATGTAGCTAGTGGTGGCTGTTGAAATCTGTTCTACAGTTACATGACAAGCACTTCACAAAACTAAATGTAGCCACCTTCCAGCTGTATAAAGTGTCTGATGTGAGCTTCACAAAGAACCGACAGAACTAAAACTAACGTGAACCACTTCACTGCACCTCAAAAATCGTGTTTTTGAAGCCTCACCAGACAGCCTGTCACCCAGGCAGAGGCGCGTGTCTTATTATTAATATCACCGTTATAAATCATTATCAGCTCATTGGATGCCGCTGTGATATCACTGAGGCTTGTTGACCTGTCATTCAGGGTGGAAGAAAGCGGAAATTATCATTGCTAGTTTTCAGCGGGTTTCAGGCTGAAGCAGCGACATCTTCCCTGCGTTTGTCCTAAATCTGGAGTTAACATGTTATTTGTGTTGCTGTTTTTGTTTTGTTTTTTTTCCCGCGTGCTCGTCATGACATGAGGAGTGTAACTGGTATGTGAACCCGTGCGTTATTATTCTTGTTCTACCTGTAGTGCTACTGCTGCTGGAGACTTTTTGCTGAATATACCAGGTCTGCAACCTTTTCTCCTAGGCTAACAGCTACATAGAGTACCTCTATGGCCGTCTTAGTGCCTCTGTAGTAGCTTTGCTTTTACATGACATAACCCCAGCTGTGTCCTGTGTTAAAGCGGTCATCCAGGTGGTGAGCGTGCCTCAGTAATCCAAGACGTTAGCTGATACGTCTGGTGTGCATTACTTATTCGACATGAAACCTGATTCAGTTAGCAGTTTCAGTTTTAAAATTATGTATTTTCGACCTCCTACTGGCTTTATTTGTGTGATTTTGTTGTGGTTGTCTTCAGGTTTGCTACTAGCAGCTGAACAAAGTGAAAAAGGGGAAGTCACTGTTTATTGGCTCATGTATTGTTTCTACTGGGTGTTCCAAGAGTAGTAACTGCATCAGCTCTGTAACAAAACTGCTATTAACACCGACAGAGACGGTGTTGTCTGCTTTTTTCTTTAAAATGTTTATTTGCAGAAAACTGTATGTTGGGTTGTAATGTTCAGAGCTTTGACTCTTATCATGGCTGCTGCTGTAAAGTGCTTCCTATCCATTTACACAGGAAATGGTTGTTTGGCATGTGAAACCTCAGTGATGCAAAGATTGCCAACACATTTTAACTGACCTTCAGTTTTGTTGTGGAGGAGAGCGGTGTTACTGCTAGTCACATTTATGCTCAGTACACTTCAAGACCTTATTTAAGAATGTACTTCGTTGAATGGTGCATTCAGGATTAAGTTGCATCATTGGAGATCTTGAAATGACCAATGATTTTTGTATTCTTCCACTCAGCAAATCATGAAGAAATCTATCAATGCTGAGTAGTCTTTGTAAGAATTGAATTTCATTTCCCTGGTTGCTGTGCTGCACTGTGATTGGCTGCACCTTTTTGTTTGTTTCTGAGAGTCAAAGCTAAATGAAGTTGGAGAAGAGCAATGTCATGATGGTCTATTGTTGCAGTCTGGCACTGTGGAAGCTATAAATAAAGTGTATTCTTAGCAGGGACACTCAAAGCTTTCACCATCTCATAACACCTGGAAAAGGAATGTAATTGGACAAATGTGTTTCCTTTTCTATTCTTAAATTGCAAACCCCTTAGATTATATGAAATAATTATGCAGTTGTGATATGTCACTGTGTTTTTTTTTCCATTACAACAAGATGTAAATAAGATGTAGAATCTGTCATATGAACATATATACTATGTATCAGTTATAACTACATTAAATACACCATTAGAGCTACAGTTGATGATTATTTTCTTTGTTGATTAATTCCTTGAATTTTTATTTTATTTTTTTTAATTTTTTTTTAGTTTTGGTGTGTAAAATGTCAGAAAATTCTGAAAATGTCAATCAGTATTCCCTGAAGCCCAAAGTTGCACCTTTTAAATGTTTATTTCGCCCAAAACCCAAGTACACTGTTGGAGTGTAAGAAAGAAAAAGAAAATATTAAAAATTTAACAAGGTGGAATCAAAAATATTAAGCCTTTATGTTTAAAAAAAGATGAAAAAAAAATCAGTGATCAAAATTGATGACAATGAATGAAATTTTTGATAACTACTTGAAAAATTGTCATAACGTGCAGCTCTGCACATGCATGGTACATGAACATATTATGTCAGAAGCCTTGATATTTGCAGAGGTATGATACTATAGAGGCAGCTCAGCTTCTGTGCTTCCAGAGCGAGGGACGGAAGTTGTTCAGTGCTGGATGGTATATAATTAGATCCTTGGGTCAGGGGTTGAACCAGCGACATGAGCTTGACCCTTAGTTCATATTTTGTTTATGCAAGAATTTCCTTTGTGGAAATATGTGGATTCAGATGTAAGCAGTAGTGCTACATGTAGATGTGTCTCTAAATGGTTCCATAAGTGTCATCAGGGGCCAGATGTGTGTTGCTGATGTTTGGTGCATTCATTGTACTGTGGCTCTGAGTAATGCCATGGCTCCATCACTGTTTGATGCTTCGTTGACTGAGCCACAGTGGTACGTTTGTCTACCAATGAAAGCCTTCTTCGCTGGGTTTCTCTCCCCTCCTGTTTGTCTGTACATGAGAGCTAGGCTGCCACTGGCACATGCTCTCCCCCTCTCTCTCTCTGACACACACACTGAGAAAAGGCTCTGCCAGAGTGGATGTAAATGAAGCAGAGAGTCATTCTTAAGCTATTTATGGAGCGTCCTTAGGGCTCAGTGGAACTGGCCAGCGTGAGTAATGCATAAACATCATGCTTTTATGTTTTTCATAATAGTCAGTGTATGTGTGTAGAATGAGCTTTGCTAAGCTTCAATAGAAAACAGAGCTTAGATTGCCTCTCATAAAAATGTAAATTGTTTTTGCTGACTGTTGTTACTGAATAATAACCATGACCTCTTCTGCAAATATTAGTCTTTCCCTCAGCTGCATCTCTGACAAATCACTTTTGTCTCCAGTTGCAGATTGCCAGACTCCATAGATGCTGGAGAGTATTCTACAGACAGCATGACAGGTAATGCAAAAGCTTTTATTTGTTCTCTCTCCAGTTTTTTCTATGGTAAGGTTGTGTCTCCCTTGTGTATTAATTAATACTGCTGTTGAATCGTTGCTGTGACCTCCTACAGTTGTGTCTCCAAAGCTGTGATGAGGGATTGGGTGGTTGATGTTAATTAGTTAATCCCATTTCAAATACACTGACAAGCTGTTACTATGTGCCAACAACATTACATCAGGAAAACAAAGAATGTAAGATCCAGATTTATCAGAATATTGTTTTCCATGTACATTCAGTCATGTGCAGATGTAAACACTCTGACAACCAAATAACATTAATTGTGGCAAGACAGCGCCAGTGAAAACCTACATGTTGGTTTTTTTGTCTTACATTAAGTCAAGGTAAAACTTGATTTAATCTTTTTTTTTTATTTAAAATGTATATTGTATACATGTAGAATAAAAACCATCAATAATAATAAAAAAAAAATACCACTAGCAAGGAAGTCAGTGTGCATTATTTGGTAAGAAATTAAAATTACTTAAAAAATATTCACGATAAATAACAAGCATGACATTTTTAATTGTTGTGCAACAAATGTCTCTAGAGGGAAAATTAAATCTGATTTTGTGATTTAGGCATTTTTCACAAATTTCACAAAGCAAAAAAGCTGTTGGACTTATTCTTTCAATATCTTGTTCAGCCCTACATGGGATATCAGAAAGATATGTTCAATATTACTTCACAAATTTCATGCACTGCTTATGTCCAGCATTAGAAACATATCAGAAGACGAACAGCCTGCATATTACAGCTAAATAACTTGATGTGATACTAGTGTCTACACAAATTATAACAAAAAATGCTATGCTAGACTTTAGGACAATAATAGCTTGTTGAAATAATAGAATTGAATTCAACTCTGTGGTCTCTTCATGGTACAAAGCATCATTTGATGTCTGGTTGGTGTGTCACTTCCCTTTTCCTCAGTAGTGTTGTTAGACACCAGTGCCAGGAGGCAGTAATGAGTTAGGGTAATGAATACCATCTGTACAGATTTACCTTTAAGTTTAGTTTGGAGACCTAAAATGCACAGGAGGCAACAAAGCAGAATTCGGCCCTTTGTAGAAATGTACATAAACAAGCAGCTGATGGTGTACAGACGATGAATGATCCCCCTTTCCTGTAAAGCTGACAAGCTATGAACGAGAAGCAAGTGTTGTGAAATGTGTTGTTGACGTATTGCGTGTTACATGATCAGCTGTGGGCTGCCTTCAACTGGTTTGAACAGGGCAGCTCTCCAGAAGCTATCTCACCTCTGATTCTTTTACATGTCTACTTTCTTATTCTGTCTCTGAAATAAACACACTGAGAATATTTTGTAAAACAGAGTTGTATTTGAGGACAAGAGAGGTTGTTCAAGCTTGGAACAGAGTTCAAATGTGCTTCTTTCTTGTTTTTTTTACAGCTCCATCCTTCCCTGATAAAATGTCTCCGATCAAAGCTCTCACCATGAAGGACTATGAAAACGTGAGTGGTTTGAGTCAGTGCTGCGTTGATAGTAGGAGTTCCAGTTAAATCATACACACTGTCAAATGGATAAACTGAGGCCAGTTATAACAATTTTATTCAGCCTACTTTGCAGATTAGACTTTTCAGATTTTTCATTTTCTGCAGATGTCAACTATAAATAGAAAGAACTCCCCAGTTCAACATTACACCATCACAACAAAAAAGGTTTTCATGATTTTATTAAACTTGATCCTCAGTCTGGCTAAAACCAAGCCAGGCTGACCATTTATGGAGATTTAGTGATCAAGTGTGTGCAGGAGGAGGATTGAGGTGGGCCGATGCCTATATTTCAGCCTTTCAGTGGAATGCACGCTGAGATTTTTGGCTTGTGCTGGCCGACCGGCTGCATGATTAGAGGTTTACAGAGTGGTCCAGACTTTTACCTCCTCCTCTTGACTGTCTACCCAACCCCCATTACCAGATGTATGCTGCTCAGAGCCTGGAGCACAATGATGCACAGTCTACTTCACACACATACACACACCATCACATAAGGCCCCCCTTCATTTTAACAATAACCATACATACTGACCTTAAACAGCCATACAAACATCTTAACTCTTTTCATGAAGGACTAAGTGCTTAACTTCTGTTACTCTAAAATTATTTGTTTTGCTACACCTGTATTTATCAAGTAATCTCAGTAAAATACATAAATTTCATTTAATTCTGGACAGTGATTATTTTATGCATCCTTCCTTGTAATTATATGTTATTATATAATGGATATTAGGTATTTTTCTGCATAAATAAATGCTATTTTACATCTGTCTGCAGCAAATCACAGCCCTGAAGAAAGAGAACTTTAACCTGAAGTTGCGCATTTACTTCATGGAGGAGCGCATGCAGCAGAAGTGTGACGACTCCACTGAGGACATATTCAAAACGGTGTGATATTTGTTTTAGTTTCCAAAATGAGCATTAATTTGTATGTTTTGGCTTGTTGATGCTTACGTTACGTGCGACTCAGTGTTTCCTACCAACAATAAATGATTTCACAACTGCAGTGTGGACAACAGCTGGGCTTTGTTCAACTCATAGCACACTTAGAATAGGCTTTTGTCTCTTCATTGTTGTTTCCTTTTTTAAAGTAACATCTAAGCACATAGGAATCCACTAGTCTCATTACAACAGCTTTAGTCTATTAACCTTGAGGAATGGGATCTCATGTGAAACCTAATCGTAATGTACACATTACAAAATAAACATAAAAATCAATTCATTTAGTGAGGTTAACAACAAGCGTGAACTGGTTTTTTTTTTTTACTGTTTGTGATAGAGATTGGTGATATGGGTCAGAATATGGACACAAAATTAGATCTTTTTTTGTCAATTTTATGGCAATTTTACAATAGTTTTCAGGCTATCTGAAGTTGAAACTTGATTCAGGTGCTTCTATACTAAAACTAAATGCCATGTGTGACTGGAGAAGCACATTCACAATTGATAAAGAAGCTAAACACTGCATTTTGAGGTTTTTTTTTTTTTTTGCTTTCCTCGCCAATAAACTCAATGTTACAATTTTGGCGTCTTTCATGATTTTCAGAAAACAAAACCTTGATTAATCAAGTTAATTCAATATATTGCCCAGCCCAATGTTGTGTCAGTGTTTCTGTGGATTTTGTGCCATAATTGATGAAATGTCTGTTTATAGAACATAGAGCTGAAGGTTGAGTTGGAGTCTATGAAGAGAGACCTGGCAGAAAAGCAGGAACTACTTGTGTCTGCATCGTAAGTATCATTCTCTACATTAAGAAGTTCTGTACTCAAAATTCAGGCAAATCAACCCTTACTCAGAGATGGAAATGTATGTAAAATATAATTCTCCTTGTTAATCTCAGGAAAGCACTGGAGAGTCTCGCTGGCCGAGATTCAGGAGAACCTCAGCGTGTGAGAGAACAAGCTCAGAGGGAAATGGATACACTTCGAGTTGCATTCAACAAGAGGATAGCTGATCTAGAGCAGGTGAGTCACAATTTAAGGCGAGACGCTCCATAGATTAATGTGAATTAATTTTAGGATGCAAGTTTTTGCTGTAAAATAGTAAACTTTTCCAAGGTCGGGTCAAATGAACCCCACCTTTTTCCTCTGTCAGTCTCTTCGAACAGCAGAAGATGAGATTGACAAAATGGCAGCCATTGCTGAGCAGGAGAAGGTTAAAAGTATTAATATGGAGAAGCAGCTTCAAGCCTTAGATCCAAGTGGCACCTTCACTTCTGTCCCTGGTCCGAGTCCAGTCCATGACCTGCAGCAGGCTCTGCAGGAAAAAGACAAGTAGGGACATGACACTTGAACACAGTGCATGGATGTTTTAATAACTAAGTACTAAGAGTGTTCATTTATGCATTTATTTTTTTTGTTGCCATCACCAGTATCATCGAGCAGCTCAAGATTAATATAAAGAAACAAGAAGCAGCTCTGCACCAGAAGAACAATGCAGAACAAACAGACACACCATCAGCCGATGGAATTAAACAGTTGTCAGATCTCATTGCCAAGAAAGATCAGGAACTGGAGGTATGACAATCAGATGTGATCTGATATACTGAATTTAGAACCTACTTACTATTGGAATGGTTGCAAAAATTAATCCCTTTTGTTGTTTTACGTTCTGACTTCCAGGCACTAAGACATGAGCTACATAGAGAGAGAGAGAGGAACAAAGCACCAGAAGACCATCAGGTTAGTTTTTGGGTATTAACTGTAAACATGGAAAGATGTTCTTGTGTGCTTGGTGACTTTCTCCATCTGCTTTACATTTCTTACGTCTATCTTTTTGAATGATATGCACACTTAGCTGTGATAGTAGTTTGTTTTGTGGCATGAAGTTTACATTAGTAAAATGATTGCTACTTATGGGAAGGAGCTGTGAGATGTTGTAGTTGTCTCAGTAACACATGTGGAATGTAGTGTCATAAAGTAGGAGAGGAAACAAATACAGCAGTGTTGACTTCTTCTTGGGTTATATGGCTCTTATTATGGATCAATTGCTTAGATGGATTGAAAAGCCTGGATCAGAATCAGTACTATACAAGTGCTGTGTAAAACAAATTTTAAACCATTTGTTTAGTAAAAAAAAAAAAAAAAGAATCAGGAAATGAATGTGTATCTGTGCTTCAAGTGCCCGTTATGTGATTTGGTAATTCTTGGTCATGCAGAGGAGTCTGCTAGAGCAGTGTTTCCCAACCACTGTGCTGCGGCACATAAGTGTGCCGTGAGAAATCATCAGGTGTGCTGTGGAAGATTATCGAATTTCAACTGATTGGTACTCTTAAGCGAGCAGCATGATATAGATACATATGACTGCATGCACTAATAGTCCACTCTACAACAACAGTCTCCTGTTTTCTTTTGCAAAATAAAAGTGAAAGTGAAATGGCCCCAGTACCATCTCTGTTGATAAAGCCCCCCTCACTAGTGATGCGTGGATTAGCAGGTTACCCGTGCACCTCAGGTATCAGGTTGGGGTGGAGGAGATATGCATTCCATACTATTATGCAATGGCCCTTAATCTGTAAGCCGGTGGGTCCATCCGAGGGGTCGCTGACATACCCTTCTTAGCTTTCTGTTTCAAACACCCCGCAACAATGTCGCTCGTGCACCCCCCGATGTGCTCTTGTAATTAAGGGCCATTTAAGAAAACAGCTTGACACTAAAACTTAAAAAAATTAAGTGCACATTTCATTTATTAGAACTGAGTGCAAAAGTAGTCATTAAAACATTGATGCAGACGTCTGGTGAAAGCACCGTGTTGATGACTTTCATTTACAGTCGATAATTGGTGTTAGTTTGGCTGAGTCTGTGGTTCCTCATTTGACCTTGCTGCCTGTACTCAGGCCATGGTGTTAAGTCTGGATTACTGTGCTGTTTGGAGACAGTTCCTCTGATAGTTATTTATGTCTGTTGTTTACTAAAAGCAAAAACAATGTAATCTTTCAATGGCTGTGAGGCAGCGGTGTAAATGAATGTACTTTATCACTGTGTGAAAGAAAAGGGAACAACCAAGAACAGAACAAGGCTGGAGTTACCTATGCGGTCTGCAGGTGTAATGGAATGTTTGACTGCAATGATTGGCAGAAAACACCTTCTCTAATCTTAAAGCTGATCTTCAGATATACTGCCAGGCTGGATGGGTTCTGCGGAGGCGGGTATTGCCTTCGCCATCATTGTAGTGTAGCGACACCTCTATGGGACTGACCTTCATGTGTGATGTCCTTACCAGGCCATCAGTGAGGAGGTTTTCTAGAGATTGTTTGGCACCGGGCATAACACAGATCACTGCATCAGTCCCAGAGGATTTGATCTGATTGAATGCGGGGGGGGGAATAGAGGCGGGAGCAGGGATTATCAAAGGCTTAGAGCTTATACTGCTCTGCACTCAGTCATTCTCTTCTGTGCTTCTCTCACTGCATCAGTGAGAGAAAATTATGGTTATTCTATGGCTGGTTGGCTGATGACCATAAGGTCACTGGGCAGTTTGTGTGTCACTGACAGGCTTTTTGGACTTTTTCAATTGGGTGACTCTGGACTCTGAAGATCAGATGTGCTATGAAGGACCCATGTCGTATATGTGGCGTTCGTCTGGTGGGAAGCCAGTGTCGCTGGATCTTTAGCTCATCAGGAAAAAGGAAACTACAAGTCATACTGTCCCATGTGTTGGGAAGGGAGGTGATCCGGGATGGCCGTGGAGAGTTTCTTTGTGGGAAATGTGTGTTCCAGCTGGAGAAGGTGGTGCAGTGTGATGTCGACATCAGCCAGACACAGGATGAACACAATGCACGTATTCAGAAGCTACAGGCAGAGAAAGAACACCTGATCCAGTGCATCATCCATGTCTACAACAAAAACAACCCAAGCCTGGGCAAGAGGGATGGAGAAAGTAGCAGATCTAAAACTCCACTGAGCTCTGCTGGTGTGGTCAGTCCTGACTTTGAAGCTGTATATCACCTGGCCTCTGAAGGACAGCAGTACAGGGAGAGTGCTCACACTGAGAGTCGCATGAGAAGATGTGTGAGTCTGGATAGGATTGCTAGTAAAGGGTCATTTCCAGGGCGCTCTGGCCTGAGGTTTGGATCAGTGAGTGGATCAACAGTACTCGAAGGCTCTCTGAAGACTTCTGGTCTCCGAGGCACACGCCACCGCTCACAGAGCATGTACCTAGACCTGGTCCAGCGTAAAGGCACATTGAATAGACATGGGTTCCACGGTCGCTCCACATCCTTGCAGTGTCTTAATCGAGACTTTGCTTCAGATTCTCCTCTTGACCCTCCATCCAAACTAAAACTCAGAGAACCCAAGGTGATTGCCAGACAAAATTCTACTGATGACACAGTCGGGAAAGCTCAGGCCAGAGCACTTCACCGCTCTGCAGGTCAGCCCTCTTTGATCGCGGAATTAGTCCAGCTTTTGTGCCGCATCTCTAGAAGGCACATCTCTGCCCCTGCTGGTAGCCGTATTCCTGTCCTGAAGAGGTCAAATGCTGTTCACCTCAATCCTAGCACCAAAGGCACTCACAAAGAAACAGAGTGGAAAGCGCTACATGAGCTTACAGAGGAATTTGATGATGAATACACACCTGTCAAAATGGAGGTAGTTCTGTACCCAGTCACATCTGGAAAAACCGCTGTCAAGCTGGTGAATCGTGATGATGAACAACTTTTGATGTTAATGCATATTCTCTTCTGTTTTTTGTTGTTTTCTTTATGTTTTGTGACTTCACTGAGAAGAAGATTGAGGTTAACCGGCTGGAGTCTGTCAATAAGCAACTGAATGAAGATCTAAGGCAGGCAAAAAGTACCAACGACACCTTGACAAAAACACTGGAGGATACTCAGATTCACAGCAAGGTATACACAGACACGACAGTGTACTATTTTACAGTGTTTTGAGTTGTATTCAGAGGAGTCGGTGTTAATTTATGTGAATAGACCCTGTCTGGGAAGTTGGAGGAGAAGGAAAATGAACTGAGCTCTGAGAAGAAAAATGCACTTAAGCGAGACAAAACGATCCAAGGGCTCACTCAGGTCCTCAAAGAAAAAGACAAAGAGGTGAGGTTTAGATATCAGAATTTATTTCCCCTTTTTTCTTGCCATTTTGTATTATGAAATACTCTAACATCAAATTGTTTTGTTTTCTTTGCCATACTCAGATTGCAGAGCTGTACCATGAGATTGAGGATAGGGATGAAGCACTGGCCAAGGCAAGAGAGGCAGCACATAAAGCCCAACTGCAGAAATACCAGGTGAGTAATCTTTTACCCCACCACCAGGCTGGATTTTAAATCATTAAAATTTGGTTGCTCTAATTTTATCAACCAGTGACTATACCTATATATGATGTGAAATGCCAACTCATTGTTCAGGGTAACTGTACTTTTACAGCAGTTTACTTTATCACATACACATTACAGTCTCTGGAATTTCTTGTGAATCTCTCTTAGGGTGCAGAGGAGCACCAAAACCTATTAATGGAAAAGCAAACAGAGCTGGCCCAACTTCAGGGTGAACACAACTCCAAGGTGCTTGAATCCCAAAAGCTCCAACGTGCTTTGGACAGGAAGGAGCAGGAGCTGGCTGACCTTCAGCAAGCGAAAGACCAGCTAGAGGTCGAACTGGAGGACCTTCAACAGCAGAAGAAGAAAGGAGACAAAGCTCTGAATGTAAGATGATGGACTGTCTTCGTCAAAGAATTTTAGGGACATATGAGTTATTTTATTTTGTGGCTTGTCACTATTGATGCACATGAACCACATTTTGTGTAGCAAGATTATTATTTTGATCTCTGCCTCCAGGATCTAAACAATCAACTGAAAAAGCTGAATGGAGAGATCAAGGACAAGGAGAGTGCCCTAGAGGAGCAGTACCAGGAACTGCTGGAACAAACCAAAAGAAAAGTGCAGTCTCATGAGGTCACCATCCAGCGGCTCACATCCACTCTGGCTGATAAAGAGCAGCAGCTACAGGTAACAGAATAAAAAACATATTCTGAAAGACCAAGACAAGAAAGATGAGGCCCGTTATTGTGTTAATTTTTATTTTTGCAACGTCTTTCCTATACTTTCATCAGGAGTACATAAATATGATCAGAGACTTTGAGCAAAGCAAAAGCCCAGGAGGAAATGATAGTGTGCTTTCCAAGCTCAGGCAAAGACTGAAAGAAAAGGAGAAAGCTTTGGAGGTGTGTATTTCTTTAACATCTGTGTGAAATCTTTTCATAAATATAACAATGATTCACTCTGACATTCTAAATTTTTCTCTCACAGCAAGCATTAGATGAAAAGTTTGCAGCCATTGAAGAGAAAGACAATGAGATACACCAGCTACAGCTGTCTCTCCGGGAGAAGGAAAGAGATTTGGAAAGACTCAATAATTTACTCTCTCACAATGAGGAAACTATTAATGTAAGTAGCTACGACTGTGTTTAAACATATCAATCTGATCTAAATTAGACTGAGAATAAGCAGAGACAGTGTAACAAAGTAGTTCTGGGAAAGTTAATATTTACTTACAGTTGAATGTGTTATTTCTCTTATTCTAGAGTTTTGATAGTCTGATCAAGGAGAAGGATGTGGAGTTGCAGCATCTTGCAAATACACTGAAGAACCTTCAAAGATCCAAACAAGATGTAGAAGATAACCTGAACAGATCACTGAGGGAGAAGGATTCTATCATCAGCCAGCTCCAGTTGTCACTGGAGGGCAAGACAAAAGATATGCAGGTGAGTTGGAAAAAGTTAATATCTGCCTTGTATTCATTTAAGTTCACGGTCTTTTTAAAAAACATATTTTTTCTGTTGACATTTACAAGCACTTTATCCTCTAGTGTTTTATGTTTTTTGCTTGACATTGTCCACATCTGTTTATAGGAAATAACTGACTCAATGCTGAGCCAGTCACAGACTCATGTGCGTGATCTTGCTGAGCAGATGGGCCAGAGGTTAAAGGTCACAGAGGCTATGTTAGCTGAGGCGGTAAAGGCTAGGGAAAGGCTGGTTGCAGACAATGAGAGTGCTGTGGAGGGACTGCTGGCTACAATAAGCAGCAAGGATCAACTCCTGAAGGTCAGAACTTAATCTAATTATTGATTCAAAAGTGGTTTCAGTGATTTCATGTGTGAAACAAAAAAACACAAAGGAAAAAGATGAAAGTAAATGTAGGAAGTGATCTCTTAAAATGAGCCTAAGTGTCATTTTAAATTAAAATAACTTAAATTCAAAACATTTTCAGAATATTTTTTTAGAGCAATAAAGTTTGTATTATACCTATGAGGACAGATGTACAAAAAACATTCATTAAAACAGTCTGGATAAACATCACTTAAACTCATTACTTTATTTCTTTTGTTTCCCAGGAGTCTGCAGATCACTATAACCGCATGTTGGCTGAGCGTACACAGGAGATTCAGGAGCTGAGGAAACAACTGTCTGACAGGCAACAGCAGCTTGTCACTGCTGAGAAGCAAAGCTCCACTGCAACCCAGGAGGGTTATGTAGAGACTGCAGAGCTTAGAGCCCTGCTTGCTGAAAAGGACCGTCTCATCAATGTAAGATCCTCTGGGACAAAACAGTCATTCAGCTGTAAAATGTGCAGAGGCTTAACACAAGGAAGTTGAAAACATTAAGGAGTTTAACTAAAACACTTGTACCTTCTTGATCAGATATTTTGTTGGATTTTGTAAAACCTACTTCATATAATTTTTGTAGAATACGTCTGAACATATTTTAAAAACATTTTTACCTGGTCAAGCTAATCTGGGGAACTTTTGTATAATTTTATAGAAACTTCTTGAGCGTGGCCAGGAAAGAGACCAGTTTCTGGCTGAGATGAGGCTAAAGGATGAACCAGACCGTGTGCTGGAGCTTAGACAAACTATCCAGCTCATGCAGGAG
>JAPTGW010000005.1:29472668-29484699 GCA_029814545.1 Apogonichthyoides opercularis
AATGTGAGGCTTTGTAAAGTGCTTTGAGTACCCTGATGGTGTAGAAAATGCGCTATAGAAGTGCAGTCCATTTACCAGTGCTTGATTTGCCAAGACAAACTCCTGAGGCTGTACTTAAGCTTTGACTGAAGCCTGGAAAATGTTGTGTCGAATAATATCAACGAGATCCATAGCTTCTCTACCAAGACACTTCAATAAGTGAAAAACTACAAGTTCAGTAACTACTCATATATACTGCGCTTCAGTCTACTTATTGCATATTAGATGAAGTTCACAAAGGCAGAGAATTTGCCCTGGAAGAGGAACCATGCACCAGAGAAGGACGAGTTAAAAACACTGCAAAAAAAAGTGTCATGTTAAGTGTTTATTTTATCACATGTCAGAATGGTACAAAAGTAGCGCCTCGATATTAGGAAAGAAAAGTTCAGTACGCTTTAAAGCCAGTGTCCAGTCCACTTGGCAACAATTAATAAAGGCATCGTAACTCATAATACACACAGTGCTGATCAGTGCAGCTCTGTCCCATCAGCAGCAGTGACTTCTATTCTACAATGATTGTTGCTTGGGATTAAAAGGAGACTTTCAGTGCGGCTGCGTTGCACACAACATAACCTACGCTGCAAGAAGATGAAACAAAATCCAAAAGACTGTTTTTTATATTCCTGATCTACAGGAATCATAATAGAGGTGGATCTGAATTTACTACACCGTTAATAGAATAACATACAAACAAAACGTTTTATACTTGAGCAAAGAAACATGAATGCAATTATGGCAGTTTGACAATAATGCATTTTTCAAGGGGGCGGTACCAAGTGTAATGGTAAGTGTTTATCTGAAAATGTACATTCTTCAGTAATATTACAGATATTAACAAATTATGTGTAATGTTACACAATGCCCACACAGGAAGGTGAGCGCACCTCCATTTATGTTTGATTGTCAACAACAGTTTCTGTTGTGTTGTGTCATTGTCTTTCCAAACATTGTCTCCCTTTCAAACCCTCTGCGGATAGAAATAAGTTAATGTGTCTGAGCATTAACAGATTGATCATGCAGCTCCACACAAATGTTACTACATAAAATATTCCACAAAAGTCCAAAAAGTAAAAAGCTGAAACCATTTGAACATCTGCAAAGAAAAAAAATCTCATACGAGGCTATTTAAAGTGTTCAGATGAGAACAGGCTTTCTTCTGACATGATACTCCTTAAAGTGCTAGCTGAGTTTTTCTGTAACCAAGAGGTGTTTTGTTAGTCATTAAAACCTCCCTTATTTTGTAAATTAGTCAATGGCTGACTGATATGTCAAATTTTTACCCAATTCGCTAGTGCTGACGTGCAGGAAGAGACGTGAGAGGAGCTGCAGGTTCAATGTGCTCATCTTGTGACTCAAAGGGAAGTGAGAGAACCGTGTGGTTGTAGTCACAAATTTAAAAAAAAATAGACAGGATTTCCTGTCAATAATTAATATGAACCCAAGTTTTGAAAGTAAGGAAATACATGAGATGCAGACCAACAATGACACAGATGAAATGGTGGAACGATTGATACGTGGATAAATTAACCCTTTAAGTGCCAAAGTCACAATACTGCGACAAGCAACATAACTGAAAGACAGCTTTTTGAAATTTTGATATCAAAATTGAATATTAAAAAAAACCTCTAGCACCTAAAGGGTTATTAATCATGTGGTATTGTTGCTTACCATGCACATCTAACAAGCTGCGACTGAATCCCCAGTGACACCCTGAGAAAATTTTTCATGGCACTCATCAAAACAAAAGGAAACCAAAGTATTCCTTAAAACTGAAGAAGAATGAACCAGGAAATTAAAGTGACAGACAGGAATTCTTCCTCTATGTCAAGTTACTGAACTGAAATGTATTGTTTTGTCGTTTAATCCTAAAGGATCTTTTTTTTTGGCACCCAACAGGTCAAAAGTCACAATCTCATGAAAAATCCTGTTTCTGCTTTTACTTGGCACAATAAAAATCTAGACAGAGAAGAGAAACTCCTTCGCTTTTACATAACGTGTGGATACTGAGAAAGCTAAGAGACCTCCTGTTTTTCCACTTGTACTCATGTCTCTACTCTGTGGTTTTCTGTTCCCTTTTGTTCCTGTGTGACCTCTTACCTCCAACTTTAAAACCAGTTGCTTGAAAGACTTCAAAGACTTAAACTCTGCTTTAACAGTGACCCTCAGGAAGGCTTTGGGTTTAGCCAAGGCCTCAGTGAAAAACTAAACTCCATGTGAACAAAGGAGCGATTGTATCATTACAGTGAAATTTCCCTTAAATCTCTTCAAAGTCTAAATAATGAAAAGAAACAGCTGGTAATAATAAGACACATACCATAACACTGGTATGACAGTTAAACATTTCACCTATACGATTTACTGAAGGAACAACAAAACAAGTCATGTTTATGATGTTTGTGATCATTAACGGGGGCATACAGCTTGTAAAAGGTAAAGCCATATTAGCAGTGAGCGATGCCTGGTCGGAGTAAACACAGCCACTTTGCTCCAAATGATGCTATTAAAACCAACGTATTAATGAGAAAAGCGTTTCAAGCAGACAAAGCATGCTTTACCAATCTGGACTGTAAATGTGGAAATCACATATTCTGCATAGCCCCTCTGCTAATAAATGTTTTCTGTGTTTTGAGTCGGTCAAAGCTGAAGTTTCCTGCACTCTGCAATTTCCTGTTTGTCCTCAATTTCCTCTGAAATGAATAAACAGAGCACTGACAAATGTCCAGCAGTGCCTGGACTAAAGCAGGACTGATTCATTTAGCCGACAAACAAACTGGGCATTTGAGTCAACAAAACCAACAGATCTCTTTTGAGTCTTTTGATGATCGTGTCTCATCGTTAAAGCTGATCAGCGTCATGTGGGCATTTAGAGGATCACGAGTCAAAAAATCATACTGGGAATGAAAATAATCCCAGTGTTTGATAAGTGTTGTGCAAGCTTACATATCATTTCATTTACTTAAGACAAAAACATAAAGTGTGGTGTGGAGTGTTCTGAAGGGGACACAATATGCAATTACAGTCTAATTACAGTCAGTGAAGCAACACATTATTATTCAACTGAGGCTCTTTGAATACAGGCATATGGCATGTACCTTGTACATAACAAACAAGACTAAAATAAGAAAATTTAAAAAAAAGTGACAAATCAACAGCTGAGCAGACTGAGGCACAGTTGTACTGAATCCTGATTATGAATCTTAAGTAAATCACAGCCTGTCTCACAGGCTTAAACATCATATGTGTGTGATGTTGCTGTATTTGAAGCACACCGTGTCTTGAAGTGAAATAAATTGATGACATCATCTCCATTAGTCCCGTCTAACTGATATAAAGCACATCTTACATATCTAAATAAGACAGATCAATAATTATGTGATGTTTAAGTCATGCAAAATAATGTAAAGCCTGTCTAATGGTGCATATTTCCCATACAGCGACCAAACCACCTGCTGCAGCGGCTCATGTTATAAATTAACGACTGAAACGTTTTCTGACATTGAACTGTACAGTTTGTTCCTGTGTGTTCCCACCGACAGCTTTTCTTTGTTCTTGTTTCATCAGTCTGCTGAGTTAAGGCCTAAAGCTGTTGGATCACCTGTGACTGATGTCTTATTCTTCATCACTGAGTTCTATTTCTTTGTTTAAAAAGTTGCTTCGGAGCTTGTTAAACGTGCATCAGGCCCACAGGAAATTACTTCCTAAAATCTGTCAGTATTTGACACTGCACTGCAAATGTAACTGTAAAAACTACTGATTTTCAGTCTCAAGGCCAGAAGGTCAGGCAAACGCTGCATTGAGCATGGAGGATTTGTGCATGTGTCCATCTTCAACATAAAGTGACAGAGCAGAATTAACTCTCGAAAAAGGCTGAATTGTGAAGCTTTTCCTCTTTTTAGTCTCTCTCCAATGAACGTGTCTGCTTTAGCTCACTGTGGCATGCATATTTGACAAAACTTGCTTGCATCCTGACGGCTTCATATTCATGAAGAAACAAAAAAAGGCCACATTACTAGAACACGCCATGATCAAAAATATTATGAAATTTCTCCTTGGTACTTGTAACACCCACAACAAACTCATGGGCTTTTAAGTGGCATCCATGATTTTCTAGGTGATGCAGAAGTACCAATAAGTACCAATAAAACCAAAGAGAAATGGCTTTTCTGAGCCCACACAGTTAACATTGTGGTTGGCCTGCCTTCATATATTGCTTGCCGACTTCCTCAATTAAACTCCCCAGTGAAACAGCTGAGGTTTGGCTCAAGCTTGCTCCTTATCAGCCCTCCACAGCTGCTCTTTGACCTCCGATGGCAGCGTGTTGAAAAGGTCCTCCTCCACCACCAGGCCACTCCTCTTCAACAGACGGCACTCTCCAAGCTCCACCGGCAGACACTCCAGACGGTTCCCTCTGAGCTCCAGCTGGGTCAACCCGGTGAGCTCTCCGAAGCGAGAGGGTAGCGTCTGCAGGCAGTTGTTTCCCAGATTGAGAGTGCGCAGCTTCTTACACTGGAACAACTCCGGGGGCAAAGTCTCGATCTGAAGTGGAGTGGATTAAAGACAGAGTGATGAGTGGTGCGAGTTACACTCAGTGACAGAAAAGCTCTGCTGTTCAATTTTTAATGCGTACACCAGGAGGCTGCAGTGCTGAAGCTTCAGTGTGTCAAACTTGCTGGTGTCACTGGGCAAAAATCCCATATTTACCTTTCAGGGCATTATAATTCAAGTGCTCTGAGAAGAAAGAAGTCTACCTGTTTTTGACTGTTTACAGAGTTAAGAAAAGGAGGATCCTAACAGTTTGCATTTAAAATTTACATTTTTACAATAAATACTATATACTAGAAAAAGAAAACTAGAAAATTTAACTGTAGCATTGTAACAGCTATGCCTGCAAAACACATTTTCTGGACATTCAACACATTTTCAGTATGATGCACTGCATGGCTAGCCAGACTAGTAAACCCATATTATATCAAATTCAAATCTGGCTCCTATTAAAAAAAAAAAAAAGTAAAATTGCATTATGTTTACAATTACTAGCTATCCCTTCACTAAAATGTGAATATAATAAAGAATAATGAACAACCTGACATTTCTAAAAGAAAAATAAGTGCAACTTTAACAGTATTATGTCTGATCGTATTATTTGCACATGTGCCTTACAACTTACAGATCACAGTGGATCTACAAATACACAGACTTAACAGTCAAGGATGTCACTGAGTTTTGACTAAATGTTTTTCTGTATAATTTTTACACTTTACAAATTTATCCTGTGGGGTGGAATGAACCCTTTGGTGGGCTGTATGTTTGACACCTGTGATGTATTGTTTTCTTCAAGACTTCACCATCTAAACTGCACCCTAGGAGATAGCCTAATCAGTACATCTCTAATATTGTTGCATATTTTCTGATTTTACATACTTGAATACAGGTCAGGAAACTAGTTGCCTGTTTTAACATAATAACTGACATTTCTTCCGACTATATAATTACTAGAACTAAAATATGCTGCTTATAAAAAGTGTTGACAGAATCAGAATGATACCTTTGTCTGGTTTTGAACCAGGAAAATGAGAAATGTTGTATTTGGTTGGTTACTGAAGGTTTTAAATCCCCTATATTAAGATGACATTTGCATTTAGCATTACTTCTAGGTTTTTCCCGCTAGAATCACAAGACATAACATAAATATGCAAATAAATGATGGAAATTAAAGCTATTATCTAGAGTTACCTCTTCTTGAAACACACTGAGTAACTAAGTTAAGTGGTGTATATACTGTATGTCTTAGTCTTTTATTGTGAAAGGTAATAACAGGAGTGCAGAAGTTGACACTGGGACACACTATTGGTTTGACTGACAGACGCTGGTGGCTGAAAATACTTGCTCTGTATCTAAATCCCACATCTATCTATCTGCTCTACAGCTTTGTTTGTGAATGTGACATTATGTTCTAATTCTATTTGTTACTGATCCCATTGATCACCTCTAACCCTTATTAAATGACCTAAATAAGTGGGTATTATATTAAAACAACTGCATGGATAAAACATTTACAAAACACATTCAATAACACAAATCGCTGGAATTCATAATATGCTAGAAGAGCTCAACCTATAAAGGCAGAGGAGGCCTCAGAATCACCAGTATGGTCCCCTTTAATGAGACTAATTTTGTCTCCATCCAAATCTGTTGGAACCTATTTTCAGACTGCAGCCGCACAAACAACCACAGTAAAACAACAATAATAGCATCCTTTACTGAAAACACATGATCCACATGCTTCTGAGGGTAAAACGGTTCTTGCTGCTTTCAGGAGAGTGCTGTTTTCCAATTCTCACAATGAACAGGAGTGAAATGACTGCCAGAGCCCCAGATGGACACCGAATGCAGCCATGACTACAGTGGCAGTGTTTAGTTGTTAGCGATAAGATCAAGTAAACCAAAGAGAGTATTGTGAGGCCTTAATTAAGTAGAACTTATCAGGAAGTCAACATGAGGCTGGGATATTTTCAATCAACTTTGCTTCTAAAAGGAAAGGGCTGGACTCACAAAGTAATTTCAGAAAAAACTAATTATACAGTAAATGCGACAAGTTTTAAAACCCTAATTATTCCTGCGGGGTTGACGAAACAGAGTATGCTTTATTCTACGCAGGATGTCTTTTATCCAATAGGCAGGCAGCCAAAAAAACAACCCTCTTAGGTACAACTTCTTGAAAGAAACTGGACCATAACACAGGATTATTAATTATATCAGTATTATCAACCTTTTTTTGGAGTGTGTACTTAGAGAACATAAACTATTAAGGTCAATTTTTAAAACAAATAAACAATAGCTGTTAAATACACCAAAAGTCTCATTCATGTTCTTATCTTACCAGCCATAATGCCCAACCTGTTCATAACTGTGAACTTTTATAAGTCCCAACCTTTGTAAACACCTTATCTACCTTATCTTTTCACATGTGATAAGAAGAAAGATTGAAAGGAAGGCTGAAGAGGTTTACTTTTCTTTTTAACAACAAAGAAAGTACAACAAACTCATTTCTCACCCTGTTTGCAGTCACCGCAAAGTACTGCAGGTTCTGGAGGAAGCCGACATCAGCGTGGATGCTGGTCAAGTTGTTGTGACTCAGGTCTAAGAAGCGCAGCTTGCGACAGAAGAAGAGCTGGCTGGGGATTTTCTCGATCTTGTTCCTGTTGAGGTACAGTCTCTCCATATTTGTAAGCGTGCCGATCTGAATGGGGATATAGGCAATCTGGTTGTACCACAGCTTCAGGCATACAAGGCGATGCAGGTGCTGGAAGCTGATGATCTCCTCTATTGTCTTCAAATTATTGTCTTTCAGGTCGATCTCCTGCAAGTTGTGCAAACTAAAGATGGAGTGCGGAATGCGTTCAAGATCACAGCGAACAAGCTCAAGCTCTGTTAGGTTCACCATTTTCTTCAGGCTGTTGAGCACCATAAGCTTGGTACCTTCATTATTGATGGAAAGCTTCTGCAAATGCACACCGACATCTGTCACCACCTGAGGCAACTTTGTCAGGTTGCTCTTCAGACGCAACACCTTGAGCTGTTTCAGCTCTCGAAGACCATCAATGACGATGAAGCGGTTGTTCTCGGCGCTAAGGTTCCCAGTTAGATGCAGCTCACTGAGGTTCTTCAGGCTGTAGATCCACAGAGGGATCTCCTTTATGTCTGTGAACTTGATGTGGAGAGATTTCAAGTTCTCCCTTAAGAACGCCAGAGCTGGAGCCTCAATTTTAGCTGGTGTGTGATAAAGCCACATCTCTCTCAGGTTGGAGAGCTGGGCAATGATCGGAGGGATAGTTACATCTGGTATTAGCTCCAGTTTGAGCACTTCCAGCTCTAACAGATCAAACACTGTGTCTGGAATCCCACTCAACATAAAGAGGTGCAGCTCCAGCTTATCATGGGAGTTCTTGGTGATACGCTGCCTCAGCTTCTCCAGCGTCCACTCGTTGTTCAGGTTCAGCTGCCTTAGCTTGTTCTCGCTCACCTCTGACAGAAACACAGCAAAGCGCTTGGAGTAGAGGGGGTCATACTGATCAATCATGTGTAGCATGAAGGCAAAATCATTCTTCACATCAGGTATGTCACTGTAGCTACTCTCCTCACGAATTGATTCAAAGGAATATCGTTTGAGGGAGCGGCTGAGCATCCAACAAAGTGTATACATGCAAATCAGGCCATAAACTACCACTAAACTAATGTAAAAACAAGCTAAAATCTTAAAAAGAGTTGCTAACGGGTGAGCACAATAGAACATGCCATAGCCTGTTAGCTTCTGCATGGATAATACATTACACACTACGTTGAACTTGATATTCTGTACATAGTAGGCTGTGTAGCTAATGATGAGTATAAACTTGATTACTTTGATGATGGTCTGGCGTATGTAAAGACGGTACACTATATCACCCTCCTCTACATGGATCCTGAACTTCTTCACCTTCTCAAAAAGGGCCTTGGCCTGCTCTCCTTCCTTTTTATCTAAAACCCCAGTCTCAGAGCGATCCACTATGCCTTGTTCAATTCGTGACTTTGTTCGCTGCAGCATCGGCACACTCGCTTCAACGTCCTCGCTCACGCTAGATGCCTTCTTGTCCATTGAGCCGTTCATTTTCCCCAAAGGCTTGGGGTCGCTCTCCTCCACCACGGTCTCAGACAAAGCCCTTGTTGTCCACGGGGAGTCAAAGCACTTGAGGAGAATGGAGACAAAATGCTCCAGTTTTGAGCTTGTGCGGGGAAACTTGAACCAGAAGTTGCTGCAGGCCAGGAAGATAAGGGTGTGGAGTAGCACCAGATAGGGGAAATATTTGGCAAACCAGTGTAGTTTGTTTTCATAGCAGACAGCGTCGACATAATTATACTGGTGACGGTCGAGGTCGTACTGAATGCCTTTGGGCTCTGGTGCGTAGGGAATGGTCACATTTGAGACAGGCCTCGCCTCGCATGTTGTGTTGACCGTCCACTTGCAAGGCAGGCAGATCATCTTGTCCTGTGTGACCTGCAGGGTCCCACCAAATACTGCAATCATCAGCATGACAATTGAGATGTAGTCGGTGAAAACGTCCCACCATGGCTTCAGGATACGGTATGCTGGCTGGGTGTCAGCAAAGTACCGGAGTTCTGTGATTGGAATCATGATGGTTTATCTGGAAAGAAAGAGACAACACACACAATTAATACGATGTTGGCATTTCTAGTATACACAATAGACCTCAGTGTACTCGCTGCATGTTGGAACTCCCAGAAAGCCTCAGATCAGCTGAACCACTCAGATTATTTAAATCGAGGTTAAAGACCCACCCGTTCTCAGCTGCATTTGAATAGAGTTCTTACTCAGAAGTTTAGATCTGCACTGTTTATTTTAAGCTTATCATTTTATCTGTTTTTTAAATGAATTTTAAAATCACATTTCATTGCTGACGATTGTAATGTCTATTTTAATTTAAATTTTTGGTTTTTGTGATTTTTATGTTTTTATATTTTAACTTTTTCTTTTTATGTCTCTCTTGTGATGTTTTTATGTTTTATGTACAGCACTTTGAATTGTCCATGAAATGTGCTATACAAATAAACTTGCCTTGCCCTGCCTTGGATTAACAAAAAAAAATGTCCCAAAATAAACATGTTCAGAACATGCAAATCTTGCATTTATTTGAATGTGTCCTATGTAAATCTTTGGTCCCAAAAAATGTTTTAGTCATTTACTGGACCAAACACTGGCACTTCCCCTCATTATTATACATACTATTTGCAGTAAATTTCTAAATCTTACAACAGTTTGTCACATTTTGTCTGTGGAGCAAGGATTCAAGGCTGACACTGGCAATTTATTACCCTATGAAATTACAAGTCAAAGCTAAAGCTACTGTGCAGACTGTTGCCTCTTAAACCCTTCAGTGTGGAATACTTTTTGGCATCATTGGGTAAGAATTCCATAATTACCTTTCAGCATATTGTAATTCTAGTGGTTTGAGAGGAAGTTAGACTGCTGCACCTCCTCTTTGCTGTGTTGTAGAGAACCCACCGCTGTGACAGGAGGTTTTGGCTAATCATAGGTGTTTTTATAGAGGTCGGGTCTTAAATATATGTGACTGACACCTTTTAAGTACTGATTACCGCTTCCCTCAAATGCAACTCTACTGCTCTATTTCATGGCTCATCAAAGAAGCTCTACTAACCCTGATATTCTGGCTTTGACTGTAGCATGAAAGGGAATTAGTTCATTTCCACCTCCTACAACTTTAAATTAATGTTATAAAGCTGAACTGCAAATTGCTACTTTCATACCAAGAAACAAAATGTGACAATATCAGTATACACAATGTTGAACATCAAGGATGCCATTATAGCCTATTACTGTTCTGTCTGTGTTGCCATAGTATTGCTACGTGACACTTGTAGCAGCAATATGTACAGATTCTGTACACCCACATAACCAGAAACTCATCAGTTAAAAGCTCAACAAAACCAACTTTGGGATAACAGAATACAAACCAAATAACAAGCACTTAAATGGGAAAATATCTAAAAGAAGCCAACGTTCTGAGACCAGGGAATGTCATGAATAATTTAATAAAACAAAAGACAGATGCAACAAACTAAGCAGATTCAACAGTTCAAGTATTATTTCTCTACCCCTAAAACTCACCGAACAAGACAAAGACATGCAAAAAGGTTGCATTGTAAAGTGCTAATTACAAATTTTGTACTACCTTTGAGGGTTTTTGATAATAACTTGGTTTTATATGAAATAAGCTTCTGTTATCAACTACTCTATTGTTTTGTGTTACACTGAAATGATTCTGACTGAAAAAAAAAGGTCCAGGGCTTAACAAAAATCACATACATTTCTATAACCTTCAGCTCAGGGGAATTAATTTGTCCTGTATACAATTACACACTGAACTCCAGTTACAGTTAGATCATCTTTATGATGCCATTTCAGCATGTGTGGAGGTTACCAGAGTGATGGCACACCAAGGGGACAGACTTTATATTTGCTGAAGAGTTCACTAACACCCTGAGTGTCCTGCATATGCCAACAGCACACTGTAGTTCAGAGACCACAGAGAAAGGCAGAAAAAAAAAGGACAACGGATCCTGAGACAGCACACAGGTTCACGTAATTGTTAGTTTTTACATATATGCTTTTTACCATTTATCAGGGTTAAATTGATACAAGTTAAATCTTTAGTACAAGAACAAAGCTCAAAAAGACCTGCCAATCTTAATGCATTGACTTATTGCACAATTAAATGATCGGAATAACGGGAAGCAAAAAACAAGTAAAGATCAACAGCTTTGCTTTTTAATGTGAACACCAATGAATCATGTGAGATCAGGGTACAAAGCACGTATCAAATGATCCCAAAACTGAAACACTATCCCAGATGTCCATTTTTGCTTAACGCAGTCAAACCACAAGTAGACTACTTCCTTCTGCTGTATATGTGTACGTGATGCAAGATTTACAAACAGGAATCTCAGCAGATTTATGTTTTTTGCTTTTAAGTTATTAGGAAAGACAAAAACTGAAACATTAGTGCAGATGAACCCTATGTAATGGTCTCGTGATCCCCTCCGTTTAACACAAAGTTGGATGAAGTTTATTAAGTGAAACTCTGGTTAGAACATCCCTGTCTTTTCAGCTTACCCCTTATTTACAGGAAAAGGATGAAAGAGGATAGCTGGTCAGTGATTACACAAAAAGCCTTGTTTGATCCAGTTCAAACCAGAAAAGCAGTACAGCAGCTCTGGATGCGCTCTGCTAGACCGCTGCTTCATATCCACTTGGAAATCACAGGACACAGTGACACCCACAGTTGCCAAAACATCTCGAACTGTGATAATTCACATGGTATTATATCACAACAGTGCAATCACTGGCACTAATGAAGTTTCCATTCCGCTGCATTGCAACACATCTATAATGAAAAGCTTTTAATAAAGCCTCTGC
>JAPTGW010000005.1:30281835-30291985 GCA_029814545.1 Apogonichthyoides opercularis
GCTATAGGTTACATATGAGTCGGGGAGGGGGGGGGGGGGTAAAAAGGATGCAAGATCACAAGACAAATATACCACACAGCTGCAGACGAACATTATTAAAGATCTCCCGAGAGAAAGATAAGAAGGAAAAGGCAGAGTTAAATAGACAGAGAGTGGAAGAGAAAGAGCAGGTGTAGAGAAAGACAGAAAAAAAAGATGTCAGTTCCAGAGAGATGTCTGTTCGGAGTTTTGAAGGTTTGTTGTTGATTGACAGTATGGTCATGGTGTTGTCTGAGGTCCCCTAGAGGAAATCTGGTCTACAATGTTATCACCTGACAGTAAAGAAATATCTGCTGTCTTTGTTGAAGAAGTTGTCCCATGTTTCAAAGCCTGTAAGCCACTGAGATGTGATTGGTTAAAGGTTTCACGGCTTGTCGACTACAGCCACTGCACTGTTGATTTGTGTCATGTTTGTGTTTAAAGTGTCAAGTTTTTGTCTTACATACTTTCATCTAAAACACACAAGTCACTCACGCTCCACTGTGTGCTGTCCCTCTGAAGATCACCCCTCATCGAAATACTGTTTACTGTGACATCCCGGCTAATGAGGAGCAATGCTCAAACCGTCCGAAGGAATTAAACTGTAATGCACCCACAATCAAGTTTTGTTGATACAATGCCATGGCAACCACTGGGGTTACTGTAGTATACAAGATTGTCATGGCACAGCTTGCAAAAATCATAAAAATGCTCCATACATTTCATAATATAGCCTATATAGCCCTGTTGGTCATAATGCAAGTCTGAGCAAAATTAGCATTAAAAAAAGAACAAATCCTAATGTATCTTAACTCATGCACAAGTTCTCCAGCCACTCACCTGGCCACAAAACTATTTATAATTATAGTACAATGCTTTAGAAAAACAAGACATTTTAAAGTTTATGAAAATATCCTGCTTGACCAGCTTAAAAATGGGAAAAGGCTAGCTCCCCCGATAGCTCAATAATGAAACCAAAAGAGGCATTAGAAGTAAGATCCAACTCTCTCATTGCAATAACTTAAAATCTGCAAATAAAATGGACACATTCCAAAATAAAAGACACCACTACATGGTGCAACTTTACAGATGTGACAAAGGCAAGGGAGAGCATTCAGATGAAACTTCCTGTTGCACAGTAAAAAGGCTACAAAATCATAAAGCATGTTCTCATACTAAAATAAATACTCGTACATAAGCAGTAACAAAAAAACAAACAGAAAACTAAAAAAAAAAGACAGACTTTTTAGAAGTCATTCAAAATAAATAAAACCTAAACACTTTCACATTAGTGGGTGCCCTTTGTTTTGCCTGTGATGGGTATGAAGTCGTGTTATATTGATGCTAATCAGTGTTGAGTATCCCTTCAAGTGAATTTTTCATTTTCCTTTCAGCTATGTAACATTTAACAGTTCTATTTGGGGTTGACCTCTGGTGTGTAGTGTCACCTGCCTACTCTCTTGCTGTCTGTCAAATGCTTCTGGTCTTATACATTCATTTTGACTCCCTAAGGCAATAACAGAAAACATGCTGTTTCGTATCCTTTGGTGTGAATAACAGCCAGTATTCAGCAACGTAATAGATTAGGTTTATTTTACTGGACAGCCATTAAGGTTAGGTACAAGTTCTTGAGGGATGGATGCAAGAGAAGTTTATTACATTTAGTTTTCAATTTATCTCCAGAGTAAAATCCATTCACACTTAAAGTCAGATTTAGCGATCAAATTTTGTTTTCTTTTCCAAGTCACTGCTCATTCTGAAGAATCCCTTACATGGACCTCCCATGAGCGACCTTTTAGTAGTATTAGTGTGTTATTTTTGCAAATGTTTAATTTTGTGAACTTGGACACAAAATGTGAGTTTAGCATATGTGAATAAGTATATGCTTAGGGTTAATGCTACATGAGTTTGTCTCCTTTCTAAAATATTAATCTCTCTTACTATCGTCTGGTTTCTTGGCGTACCAATAGACTGATCTCTCGTCCAACAGGTTTACATCTCTATCTTACATGCGGGGAAAGACTCATCCTGCATGACGACAGTGCTGCTGCTGGCCAGGACCATGATGTTCAGTTCTTGCTGTTTGTCGTGGGTCTCCTGGTACCACTCCCTCATCACATCAGTATCATGGGTTGGAATAAGAGTGACCTACACCAGAGATGAAGGGAGATTCTGAAGCATCATACAAGTATAAAGGAGTAGTAAATCAATTTCTGTTCTTTTTTTGTTTCATATCTGTAGTTATACTTTTACCTGCATATTGTTTCCCCACTGGGCCTTTCCTTCCAGCAGAGCATCAAGGACGGCCTTACTGGGCTCCTGAGCTGTCTGGTCATTCCCACTGACAACATAGTAAGATGACCGCACACGCTTAAAAAATTCAGCATCCACATTCTTGGCACTGCAATGATTGGGGATGTAAACCAAATCCATATACATGGGAGGACAGTTGGGCAGAGCTGCTCCACCTGCTGCCTTTCCAGTACCAGTACCTGGGAAAGGACAAAACCAGCCTTTTTTTAGGTGACCTTTCAAATTGCATTACTTTGTGGTAACAAATGTATATGAAAAATAAGAGAATACTAACCTGATGTGGCATTTTTCACACCTCTGGATGCAGAGGTATTGGTTGCATTTTTGGCATCTTTTCCTTCTCCTACACCTTTCTTTGGAGAGGCGGTCTTTGAATCCCTGACCTTTGACAGAACACCTTTCCGAGCTGGTGAGGATGACTTTTTTGTAAGTTTTTTCTTCTTGGTCTTTTCTCCTCCATCTGTATTAGCATTGTTGAGGTTTTCTTCAGCCTTGAGGGCTTCGGGGTCCACCATACAAACATCGTGGTGACCAGATGATGGAGCAGAGTCCCTGAGTGCCATTGGAGGAGGATCAGCATGTCTGTAGGTGAGGGTTCTGTCAGTCGGTAATGTCTCTGAATCATCTTCAGAGTCAATGTTAGCATCTGCCGTGATGGAGGGGCATTCCTCTGTACCTGGTGGAACATCTGAATCAGTCTGGGAGGGGGCAGATTCACTAATAGATGTAGGTGGAGTCTCTTCACACTGCTTGGAAGAGAGTCTCCCTCCTGGAGGTGGTGGGCCTCCTCCTGACTTGGCCAGAGGCTTCTCCTCATCCAAGTTGCTCTCTTCACTTATGAAGTATTCCAGAGGGTTAGGGTTGATGAAAGAGGGAGAGAGTTCTGTCTTGGGGTGACGGTACTCACATGAAGAGACTAGGCAGAGGTCAACATCTGTTTTAGATGGAGCACAGGGGCTCTTCTTGATGAAATCTGGATCCCTGGAGCCACAGGGAGAAGTGAAATTACATGCTTCAGATGAGAGAGGTAGACTTGTAGGGGAAGGAACTTTGGGGCTAAGAGGTGATGTTTTACCAATGTTTGGATCATCGCATTTAAAGAGATTAGTGTCTTTCATGGGAGAAAGTTTCTCTTCTTTAGAATAAGTAAATGAAGATGATGGAGAAGAAGCTTTGGGAGGTGAAGGTGATTTATCATTTTTCTCCTCTGAGTCTGATTTATTACCAGTGCTCTCCATGGATGGTGAAATTGGGCTGCTGCTCTCTTTGGCTAGAGGATCTCCTAACACTGGGGATGGTTCAGGAGACTGGTTAAGGGAGGCTGCTTTTGGTGTAACTGGAGATTTATCTGTTTGCTCAGACACACCACGCGGCATCTCTGCCATCTGGCAGGGGGTGGTAACAGAGGGAGTGGACTGAGATGCATCTGAAGGGGTTGCAGAAGTAGCACGAACTGCATCGCTCTCTTCAAAAAGCAAAGGTGTCTCTGCAGCAGAAGTGAGCTCTCCAGATGGTTTTGCATCATTTCCATCAGATGGACTGTAGTCAACCTCAGTGGGGCCATTTTCTGTTGCACGTGAACTTCCTCCAACAGACGGATGCTCTGGAGATTGCTTGCTAAAATCCAAGGCTAAGGAGTGATCAGGTGACTCCTGGCCAAATTCTATTGACATGGTGGAGTGCTCTGGGGATCTTGTGTCCTGCATCTGTGTTCTGCTTTTTGTCTTTGGTGAGATATCTGGGGAGATAGACATTGGCCTAGGGCTATCTTCCTTAGATGGGGATCCTTCAGCTTCATGGAAGGTAGTTGGAGTCTGAACCACAGAAACAGACAGGGAGTCATCTACTTCTGTTGAGTGAGGAGAGCCTACTTCAGCATGAAGGGAAGGAGAGTCAGTCGTTGGCTCTGGCAAGGAGCTGGTGGCCAGTGAGGCAGTGGACGCCGAAGCCAGATGTGAAAATGTGTCTTCTGCTACCACTTCCTCAAGAGGGGTGCCCGACTTGTCTGATGTTGTACCTTCTGAAATGGACATTTTACTCTCTTCTTTGAATGTTGTGAAAGGATTGGTGTCTGGGTCATGTTTGGCTATGGGTGCAGAGGATGAGACAGAATGGCTGTTTTCTCTGGTTTTCTTTTGATCCACATCAAATGGCAGCTGATCCCTCTTTGTTGGGGAATCAAGTTCAGTTGCAGGAGGACTTTTTGGAGGAAATATTTCCTTCTCTATGGTGAATGAACTCTCTAGCTCTGGCTCATCAGGCTCTGGGGTAACTCTGTTGGAGTCCTCTTTGTCACTTGTAACCTCCACAATTACTGGACCCTGCGCTTTTACTTCTGGCACAGGTGGAAGAGGTCCTGCTTTTTCTTCCACTGGAGACTGATAGTATGGTGTGTGACCAGAGGATTGGGGTGAGTTTGCTCCTTCCAATGTCTTGTCATCTGGGCTGATGGAGGAATCGGCTGTTGCTCTGGTGGAACCTGTCAGTGTGGTAGATATTTCTATTGGAGCAGCAAAAACTGATGGAGAATCAAACTTTTCCTTGCGGTCCACTGAAGGAGAACGCACAAGAGGTGACATTGAGGAAGTGGAACTAAGTCTTGCTGGATCCTCATTGTACTTCTCACTTGACTCTAGCGATGTGGTAAAGCCTTCTGGTTTTACTTCAGAAGGAAAATCCTTACAGCATTTATCCTCTTCTAATAATGAAGGAGGAGATATTGTTGAAGCAGAGGCATTGTAGTCATGGCCTTCTGTGGCATCGCTCTGTGAGTGATCTGTTTTAGGGATATCCTGAAGTGGTGAGAGCCTCTTCCTATCAAACTCTTCAGATGTAGATGTTGCAAACTTACCAACATCTTGTGAGGGAGATTCAGTCTCATCATTGGTGGTTTCATCACTCATAATGTCTTTAGGAGTTGACATTTCATCCATGGGAGTAGGTACACTGGAGATCTCAATAGTGGACTGAGTGTGGGCAGAGGTCACAGTGTAATCTTCAGGAGGTTCATCTCTGTTTTCATCATCTGAGGCTGTTGAGCTTTCAAAGCCAACTGGAAGCATTTCATCATGGATAGATGCAGCAGGAGAAACAGGTGAAGATACCTTAGGTGAAGCTGATACAAACAGACTCTGTTTTTCTGGTTCTTTTTCAACATGCTGGACCTCTACATTTCTATTAGTCACATCCTCATTGTCCTCAATGGTATCTCTTGGTTTGACTTCATCTTCAGGGGGAGTGAACAGGTGTTTGTCTGATTCTGCCCCTTGTGGTTCATAAACTTCTTCTGTCTCACCTTTCTCTTCATAATCCCCTCCCTCATATGTCTCCTCCATTACAGTTCCCTCATCTTCAAATTTCTCGCCAACACTGCCATTGAGTTTCCCCTTGATAACCTGTTCTTCTGGAGTCACCCCACTGTCACCTTCAACTTCTGTTGTGGTAATACCCTCATCCACAGATTCTAATGCCTCTGGTGACTCTTTAGTTTGGATTATTTCTTCACTTTGGGTCACCACAGTTTCTTCTTCTTTATGTTGTTGCACAGTTGCATCATCGTCCACCAACTCCTCTGCTCTCAGCTCCTCAAAGTCTTTAGTGAGGTCCTCTGGTGATGACATCAGAGATCTCTCTGCCTCTGGATCTTCTGTAACGGCAACTGCAACTGCAGCAGCTGCTACACTAGCTACAAGTGTACTATCCACTTTTGTCTCTTTCTTTGTCACCTTTGGCTTTCCTTTGTCCTTTAACTTTTGGACTCCATCTTTTTTCACGGTATCACTTTTCAGGGGTTTTGGTTTTGATGCCTCACCTCCAGCTGCTGTCTTTTTTATTTCTTTAGAGGGCCTCTTCACATCTTTCTTTTGCTCTTTCTTGTCCTCCTTCTTGTCCTTCATGGGGGAATCTTTCTTAGCATCTTTTTTAATATCTTTCTTTACCTCTTCTTTCTTTACTTTTTCATCTTTTTTGCTTTCTTGCTTTGGTGTGTCATCTTTCTTTGTGACTTTCACCTCCTTTTTCTTTTCCAAAGTCTTCTTTGTTTCCTTCTTAACAATCTTTTCTTTTTCAGTTTTGGGTTTTATTTCAGACTTCTTTTTTTCTGGAGTTTCGTTTGGAGCTCTCTGCTCTGCCTTTGTTTTTGATTCTTTCTCTGAAGTCTTTGCCTTTTCTTTCCTTAGTGGAGCCTTTTCTTTTTTCTCTGTCTTTTGTGTTTTTTCATGAGATGATTCTGCATCTGCCTTGGCCTTTTCCAGTGCTTCCTCCTTTGACTCCTTTCTGATGTTCTTACTTGGCGATGGCTTTGGAGTAGACTTTAGGCTCTCTTTGCTATCTGTTCTGTGCTTCATTTTGGCTTGCTTTAATGTTGGTGTTGATGGCATATTAGAAGCCATTGCCTTTTGAGTGACAACTGGCTGCTTCAAGAAGTCCAAGTGTTTGAGCTTTTCTAAGCCCTCAAAGATATGATGCTGGGTGGCATTTCCAGGGAAGAGAACACGCACAACCTTTTCTGAGGGATTTGCAGGGTGCCACACAATGAGTGACGAAATCGAAGTCAAATAAGAGACAGGGTACTCTGATTCTTTTCCATTTGGTAACAGAATGGAAGCAGTGTCTTTTTCACTACCTGTCCACTGCTTCATAAAGTATTGCATCTCCTTGCTGTTCTTTGATGGATTAAGCACATACATCTCAAGCTTTCCCACACCCATTTTCTGAAAAAGTGTGATTGGTTCTATGGTGTTTCCAACAGGCCTTTGTAAAGGCTCTATCCTTAAATTGAGCTTTGTGAGGAACTGCTGTGTGATCGCTGCCTCCTCAATGTTCTTCCGCACTCTGAAATTAGGCTCAGGAATGTCCAAGTTTTCAGGAAGATTCACAAAAGCAACACCAATATCTGGTGAAATCATGTTTTTCACCCAATCACTGTTGGCTGTGGATCCCTGTGACTGTTCCTCTTCAAGCTCTGCAATCTTTCTCTGCAGCATGCTATTGATTCCTGGTAGGTTGTCATCACCAATATGGGTGAGCAGAATGGAGTCCACTCTGTCCAGATGTCTTACCAGCTTCCAGAAGCATGACCTCCTATCCGAGCCACCATTTATGAGCATGTTGAAACCATTTACAGCAAAGAGAGCTGAGTCACCGTGACCACCTGGGAAAATGTAGCAGCATGGTTTGGAGAGTTTGAGGAATCCACCCGAGGTTGGTGGCTCTAGCATGTCAAAAGGAGAGGGGATCTCTACTGATTCAGATAGGTACTCTGTGAACTCTGAGAGGCCCTCCATTTCAGGAAGAATGAGAGCGGAGTTCAGCTTCATGTTAATGAAGTCTTGCAGATTGTGTTTGTCCAAGTTGGAGTTTTTCCAGTCGCCTTGTTCAGGGCAGGACAGAGTAAGGTTGGCTTTGTTTGCTGGGTGAATGGTACTGAGCAATTCACCGATCTAAACATGAAGAGAAATAAGTGGCCTTAAATTTTACCATATTAATGTGAGTAATAAAATGAGTATTTTCATGCAATCACAGACTCCATTGTTACAGTGTCTGTTTTTGGGCTTTTCGGAAACCAAATACCATTGAATATTAACTTGATTAACCTTCAACACCTCTTTGCCTTCACCTCCCATGCAGTACTTTTTTAGGGTCACAAAAAAGACCCCCTGTGTTAACTTACCTCTTGGTCAGTGAAAATGTCTATGAAGTTGAAGAAAGAGAATGATCCTGATTGAAGAATGAGCTCTCCTGTGTTTTCAGAACATTGGCCTGAGAGAACAAGCAGCTTGTGTCTAGCAGTGTCTGAGATCATCAAACGAACCTGGAGATAAAACCAAAGGATAAAGCCATTTTATGTGATCGCAAACCACTGCCACAACAGATCAATAAAATGTCAAAGTTGATTAACGTTTTTCATGCCATGAAAATCAAAAAAGTAATTAATTTAGCACAAATGCCAGAATGATTAAAAAAAAACGCAAAACGCTAATAACATTACTGGCTTCAGAGACAATACAAAGCTTTGCCATTGTAGAAATCAGCTTAACGATTTAGTGTATCTGAAACATCGCCAGTTTTACGTCACTCGATCCATTAGCTAATTAGCTGAGTTGTTCCGTTGCCATCCTCTCTGCTTCGTTTCCTTTCACCCCTATTTCTTTCTGTCTCTCTGCCTTACTCTCTGTCTTTTTTCCTACTTCAGCAACATCAGCTGTTCTGGGCTCCTGGCCCGGTCAGTCCTGTTGTGCTTTGAGATATTACTAATGCACAGTTTGACTGCAGACAAAGGGGGGAAAACGCCAGTAAATAAAGAGCAGAAACAGGAAAAAAAAACAAACCCTAATGTCTCTACTTTTGAGTATGCTGTGTTTTTTTCCCCCTATTATATATGTAGAAAGCAATATATGTGGAATTACTCTTTGCTGTTTGAGCTTTTAACTGCTTCAGTTATTTTATTCCAGCAAATGTCGTGTTTGACAAGCATGAATAATTGGCCAGACATGATGAAGGGACAGAGCTGAATAATAATCCTTTTCATATTGTAATTGCTTTGTACACGTGCTTTTTTTTTTTACATCACTGATCCCGTGAGCCGTCATCTCTCACAAATGCAGAGTTTTAGAAATACAAAAAGGCAGAGGTTATAATAAAATTATAGATTGTCAAACATAATGGTTCATTTACCTCTGTGCTGACTGCCTCATCTGAAGGGTTAATAAGTACCACTGTTTCCAGAATGTTGCTCTTATGGTGAAGAATCCTCTGCCCTGAAAGTAGAAAAAACAACAACAATTAAATAGAGTAAAATTTGACCACAAATGAATTGGGCTGTTTTACATTTGACTTTCATGACAATAACATAATTAGTTACAGTCTCATCATTTAACTGAGGATACGACAAAAATCAATGTACATATTAACCACAGATTAAGTGTCAAGACATAATTAGTAACATAAAATCATTGCAAACAAACATGTAGATTAGATTAAAAAGAAAAGACATTGTTTAGTATTTCATTGCTATTAAGGACATGCAGTTTATTTTGCATGTGATTTAATCAAAAGGCTAATCCCCACATGATTATGACATAAAATGACAATTATAATATAAGCAATTACTTTCCTAGAAAAATCCATAAAGGAAAATCCATTGTATACAGTACATAGACATGCACATAAAACATTTAAGGCATCAAAATAAAACCATTCCCATGATTAAAATCTGTGTTTCTTTAATATGTTATCAGACATTCAGGTTTCCTTAAGAAGAGCTGATTATATAGTCATAATCAATCTTAACTCCTGTGTAACAGACAGGGCTTGGCCAATTTATCACCTTATTCATGTAACAGACAGGATGAGGCGGCTCTAATACGGCTGTAAAAATGTTAAGGTTGTCGTCAGAGGGGAGCACTTTATCACTAAGATGGATTTTCAATCTGTGGAGATCACAGACTTAACAGCTCTAAATCACATGTTTGTGGATCTAAACCTCCCTTTTAGTTTATTCATAGAAACACTCTGAAATGTAGCATTTCAACATTAATGTGTTATTGGAGGACATAACAAGACTTTAATACTTTTGTGAAATATTTCAAAATGAATGCATGAGTTTAAATCAATCACAAACTAATACAATAACCATAACAAACACAAAAACCAAAAAAAGGAATAGGCTAGAAGCATAAGTTTATCATTTTGCTTATCCTTTGCACCCGATACCTGCCTACGTTAAATTAAATGTGTACAGTATCGAGCATTCACACCATAACATAAAAAACAGCAACAACAAAAGCATATCTACCATCTCGTTTCCATATTCCTAAAT
>JAPTGW010000005.1:31398620-31410440 GCA_029814545.1 Apogonichthyoides opercularis
CATTTATTTGTGTATTTGGACCCTAATAGTTAATAAAGTTTGAATTTGAACCCTCCAGGTGCTGCAAAGCTATCTTTCTATTCATTTTGGCAAAAATCGAGTGGATTTCTACAACCTGTTTTAATTCCTGCTTAATTTATGTGTATAACTAGCTGCAACATTTGCGCATATAAGGTCATGACTTTCGATGAACATTTCTCTGAGTATGGCATGATTGTTTGTCAGCAGCAGTGGTTGTAGTCCAAACTGAAAATAGGTCCAAACTTTGTGCTGATTACCTAAAATGTTGAGTTGTTGGTTGAATGAGACAGAGCAGCACAGCCAACAACCTGGAGGGGGCGGGGCATGAAGTGACTCATGTGCATTTAAAGGGCCAGCGCTCAAAATACCTTTCTGGTGTCATTACTCAGAAATGGGGTTGAAGATGGACCTGTGGAGTTAAATTAATGAAGAATTCCGACCCAAGCAGAGCATTTACAGCTCATGTAGACCACAGGGAAATGTTTTAAAATGCATAATTCCATTTAAAAAGCAAAATATCACTCCTTTAATGTCTTTGCATGAAGTTATAGAGAATTATTAAGCAAATTAGCAAAGATTTTATGCTAAACAGGAATGGAAGCATCTTTGTGAGGTCATTATTGTTATTATAATTACTACTTTGCTACTTGCTGTTTCTAGTATTTTACAACGTGAAATTGCCTGTTTTTTCAATACTGTTTTTTTCTTTTTAGAATTATTGTTTTGCTGTTTTTTTAGTAGGCTATTTCTTGTATGTATATTCGGTGTTTGTGCTACTATTGGACCCCCAATTTATTGAGGGCTTTGCCCAAAGGAACAATAAAGTTCTATATGATCTAATCTAAATAAAAACAGGTGACAGGTTTTGTTTTATGCATTATTATACTCCTATTATTGCTGTTTGACCTTTCAGTGGACGGTAGCTGGGGAGAGTGGAGCGAGTGGACAGTGTGTAGCGCAGACTGTGAAAGGCAGCGAACCAGAGAGTGCACGGCCCCAGAGCCCAAACATGGAGGACGACTGTGTGATGGCGTGGCAGTGGCTGCAGACAACTGCACCGGTGGCTTGTGCACACAGAGTGAGTAACATCTCCACCTCAAATAGATAGTTTGACATAGTTACTGTCAGTCTCATCATGCTCACAGACTGTGTCATTATAGATTTACTGTTCATAATTTCTGGCAGCGTGGGCTAGATCATGATCATCTTTATAATCATGCTCATTACCAGCCTCCTCATCCATCTTCATTATTCATCCACTCCGCTTCACATACTTAACACCCGCTGTGCATAGGCATGGATGCATACACAAGTAGTGATTAAACAAACTGGCATTTTTAATATTTAAAAAAAAAGTTACAGGAAAAACTCCTTAATTCTCTTGTCTCTCTGTCTCTGCAGATCGAAAACTGTTACATGATCCAAAGCCGCAGGGTGAGTTTTTCCTCATCTCCCATTTACTTCCCTTTTTAAAAGTCGTTATCTAAAACCATTATCAAAAAAAAAAAAAAAACCTGAGTTGGAGAAAAGGCCGTTTGAACTGACAGGAAATTGGAGATTTGGCCCCAAAAAAGAGATGGTTACGTGATCTAACAGATAAAATCAGATATAAAAATACAAGTAATTTACTGACTGAACGCATTAATAGTATTGCTAAATTTCAGCAGAAGAAGAAAGAAAGTAGAAATCCTTAAATTTTTGGAGGATTCTGAAGGTTAGCAAGTGTTTTACTCACATTAGGCATTTTAAGGGGCTATATGTAGTAATCCTGCTTTCAAATATTAAAAAAAAAAAATTACCTAAAATTATCTCCAGGACTTTGTTAGAATGCAGAGCTCTGAAGGTCTGCCAAAAGACACCAGTGTATTGAAATGTAGGGCTGTGAACTGAATGTATTCATAGGGGCTGAGGAAGATTACAGCTGAGAAACAACTTTTAGTGACAAAGTGATAAAAGCTAGAAGTACTGTTGTTGTTTTCACCACTGGACACAGATATAAATTAAAAGAATAGAGTTTGAAGCTGAAATGGAAGCAATGCATCTACACGAGTGGGTTTGATTTGTAGGCTAATTAAGGTATAAAGTTATTTTGTTATGTTATTATCTTTGCTAAGTTCACTGTTTGTAGATTCACAGTTCAGACTAAATTGTGACAGTTCTGATTTTGTTTGTTGGATTCCAAACAGCTTTTTAGTGCAGTTATTGACAACACTAACCAAACAGAAAACAGAGGTGATTTACAGTTGTCCTGTGGCTGTTTTCAGGATAAAAACAGAGCTAAGCTAACAGAGCTAACCTAAAAGAGTTAAGCCAACAGAGCAAAGCTAACAGAGCAAAGCTAACAGAGCTAACCTAACAGAGTTAAGCTAACAGAGCTAAGATAACAGAGCTAAGCCAGCAGAGCTAAGCTAACAGAGCTAAGCTAACAGAGCTATAATGTAAGCTCTCAGCTGATGCAGCACATAAAGGTTATTAGACACAGTGCTGTTTTGACCAACTATCACAATAACAATAAGAATAGAACTTAATGATACTATATTACAAACTAGGGCTGGAAAAAACTGACATTGTCATTTTTTTTAACCCTGCAATATATATTGCGATATGAAAAAATACTCCGGAGGATACAATAGCTGTGTGGTGCCAACATAAGTGGTCAAACAAATTAGTTGTTACTTTTCGTTGGCCCGCAAGACACTGTCGCCACACAACATGTGTTTCAATCTCATCCTTCTTGTAGCCAAAGTAATTCCAGATAGCTGATGTTGCTTTTCTTTTTGGCACCAAGTCTTCATTTTCGGTGATTTTCTCTTGTTTGTTGCTCATTTTTTAATGTTATAACCAGCGACACACTCCATGTGCATGGGCGGTACTACTCTTGAAATTACATGAGAACACATTGAGGACCTGTAGTGTGACTATTGCGCACACATACATTGCGATGACGATGCTCAAATGATATATTGTGCAGCTCTAGTGTAAACAATTACGTAACTTTATGCTTTATTCAGTGAGCGGTACAGTCTGTGGGTACATAGTGTTGATTTTTTTGGGTGGTTTTGTCGTATTAAGTGTATTCTATAACCTGACATCCCCTGCTGAGTTTGTAATATCAATACTATGTACAGCCCCATTAATAGTCTATAATGAGAAGTTTATTTATATCTCACCACTAACCTGTATAGTTCACCACAGTTAGTGAGGTTTTGTTTTGGCATGATATACTATGATATTACAGCATTCTGTTTTCTTGTCTTGTCATTTCAAGACAAACAAAAAGAGGTTAATGACTGCTCATCCACGTTTCACACATTATTTCTCAATGGGGTAGGAAACTATTGTACCAACACTGTGTGCATTAATTATGAATACTGGATAGTAGTTTTAGCAGCGGAAAATCTATTTGATACCTTCCAAGGCACAGCATGTGTTCTTTTTATTTGCCCTGAGCGCAGTTATGTATTTATTTGTGAGAAATTAAAAAAAAAAAAAAGAAGATTGCAACCAGGCTGCCAAAACTTGCAGAGCCCTCAATTAACCTGCTACAGTAGCTGTTAATGCCGCTTTGCATATTCTGTCCATTTTTTTCTCATTTGAGCTTCAGGCTACTTAGAGGATTTCTCTCCATATCCTGTTTCAGCAAAGATCTCATTATCTTTCAAGAACAAGCTAGCAGCCCCTTTATTTCGTACTCATTCCTTTTCTTTGCAGAGTTGGACGCTGCAGTACTGGTGGGACCAGATAGAGCATAATCATTGCCGATGAGCTAATTTAATGAATTGGTTTTGTCACATTATCCCAGTGGAACGCAGAGTTCCTCCAACACACTAGAGCTGAGCGGTGTTTGAAATGACAGTCAGGTGCTGGGTTGATTATAATCGCCTTCCTTCCGAGGTTCCTCATTAGTAGCTTTAACACTCCAGGATGGAACAATGAAGCAGTGCATCAGGAGGCAGGGCAGAGAAGGAATAGAAAACAGAGAAGCTGCAAAAGTAGTTTGAAACCAAGGTAGACTTGCCTTATGTAAAAAAAAAGACTTTACCACTTCAACTCTGCAATACAGATTTTGGGTTTATTTTAGGAAAAAATGTTTCCTCGTCTCCTAATTAAGCTCCTTACACTTAGAAAGCAAAAAAAAAAAAAAAGTCACTCTCTTTTTCCCTCTACCTTCCAAGGTGTTGAGAACAGCAGTGATGTGGCCTTATATTCAGGCCTCGCTGCAGGTGTGGTGACAGTGGTGTTGCTGATTATTGCGGTCACCCTGTACCGAAGGAGCCAGAGTGAGTATGGCGTCGATGTTATCGACTCCTCGGCCCTAACTGGGGGCTTCCAGTCCTTCAGCTTCAAGACATCTCGACAAGGTGAGACAAAACATCTACCAACCAGCATGTACCTATTATATACGTTTGTCAGGAGAATACAGCCAACATGGTGTACAGGAAACTTTATTCCTTCACATGGTAATTTATTGCTGAATGATTTCATTAAATCAATTTAGATTTGCATGCTGTTTGATATGGTAACACAGCTCTCAGATTAAATTAGAAAGCATAAATATATATTTAAAAAAAACACACACTTGATGGTAGCTACAGGTGTTTAATTAGCTTTTAAAGAAACATGTTATGAAGTGTGTAGATCAGTTAGTGATAACAATTATCGTTAAAATCACCCATTAGACTGATGCTGTGGTGTGTCTAGTTGTGCATGTGCAGATTCACCACCTTTCATCTATGTTCAGAATTAAAAACAAAAAACAAATTGACAGTATTCACTAATGATTTTGAAGAGGTCTCTGTTTGCCTTTTCACTAACTACACTTCACTGTGCAATGAGAGCAGCTCTGAGCAGTTAAAAACAAGTACTGAAATTGCAGGATAGAACATGATCTGCATAAACACAACCTCAGCTGTGCCACTCCACACGCCCTGGCACAGGTGGGTTCATTTGGATCCTCTAAATCTACAAACAGGCATGGAAAATACTTTGTACACTGCATCCAAATGAAGCATTAGGGGTCCCAGTTGGAACTATTGTGTACCTTATTAGAGTATGGATCATGGACAAAAGTGTGGAGACTTTAATTGAAAGTAGGTACATTTATGACTGTTATCACATATGATTAATCAGTCTGATGAATGACAAGTATATTATATAAGTAAAATACAGATCTTCTTCTACTGTAACGCCTCACACAATGACAACACACAGAGAATATACAAGTCACAGATGTGTGTTTGTGATGAATGTACTGCAACCACAATGTAAAACGCCTCTAAAATGGTTTGTAGTTTGTGATTTACACGCTGACACAGTTTTGTCAGAACGGAACATGCAATCAGGTCATACAGTTTTGTTGTTATATGTATTTGTTATGAATAATAAATGTGTTTCTTTGTATTCTGATAGAGCTGCATCTATTATTAAAAGGCTTTAGAGGCCAAACTGACTGTATTTAATTTTTCAGTTTGTTTACTTGAGCCTGCTAGAGATTCTTGCTGTCTTGTAGTGTACTAAACATCCAATAACACAAAGTATAGCGCTTAATATATAAAGCACACCATGTGTTAAATACTTTATTGCCAATATCAGCACGCCACAAGGAACATTCACGCAAACTGACACAGCAGTCCATGATTAGCAGGCACATTATGTGTTCGAAACAAATTTACAGTCAAAGTCTCATGTTTAATTCATGGGGCTTTATTTTACTGGCTTTTCAAAGTGTTGGCTCATCAGGACACTGTGTCTGTTTATGTCATTACTGGCTGTTTAGCAATATCTTGCATACAATAAAACTACAATTACGTATTCATGGTTGCAAAATTAAAAATGTTATTTATTAGTGTTTTCAAATGANNNTCCAAATGATTCCAGGCTGCCCACCCTCCAAATGTAACATTTATGGTACCATGTCTGACACACACAAACATCAGAGCACAGAGGCGTGGTGCATTAGCCCACAGATTGAAGCTTTTTTTTTTTTTTTTTTACAAGGCTGGCATTATGGGTTGCCACGGCAACAGTTCTCAGCAGGGCATAATAAAGTTCATTTTGATAACACAGCAGGAGGCAGGGATAGCTTTAATCTTGGTCCCCTGTTCCCCTTGATGGAGAGGCAAAAGCAGCCAAACCCCCATAAAACCAGACTTGTCCTCCCTTCCTTACGCGCTGCCGCCTGCTTCACGCCGCCAGACCACTGGGGCCGTTACATAGTAATCATTTCAGTTCTTTCTGTCTCTCAGTCATTTCCTTGATCATGACTCACCGTGACAACAGCTCACCTAAATCGAGACAAAATAACTGACAATTGACATTTCTTTGCTCATTATAAGAAACCATGCTGTGTGCTGCGCCGTGTCTTCTGCTGTCATTTCAGGCTTGTTAAAGCAACTGTCAATGAGTCGTTAATTACAGGAGGATGTATCTGGAAGTAACTTACGAAACTAAGAACTTTCTCTGCTCTGTGTTTGTGATTCATTCACGTTTTGATCACAGTGCGACCGACTGTATGCACGTGTGACCTCAACAACACACTCGTCTGTCTGCACCTCCTCATAACCTTCTTTAATGTTAACGTTTATGAAGTCCATGTATTTCAGACATCGCCCTTTTTAAGTTAACATAGTAGTAATTATGCAAAGCAGGCTAAAGTACTGGGACACATTGAATTCAGGTGTATGTGACAAATGCAATTCCAAATTATAATAGAGAATACAACACAATACAATACAATACAATACAATAGCCACTTCATTGTCATTTCAACCATACATATTATTTCATTAAGCATTTTTATTTTGTCTTGTATTTTATTTATAAATTTTTAGGGACAGTGCGTATTAATGAACATCTACAACAATTGCAGCTGTAAATGTGCCAGATTGTGGCAACAGTGCTAATTTCCATCTGTAGTCCCTAGGCAGGTGACAAGAAAGACAACTGACAAAAGGCAAAACATCATAAAAACAACACAGTGAGGACAATCTACTGACGGTCACAGGCTTGGTTTTCCTTCATCCAGTGTTTAAGTTGTGATTTAAAGGAGATATATGACTGTGAGTCTCTTATGTTGAGTGGTAAACTGTTCCAATGTTCAGTCCCAGTGAATGAAAGTGCAGTCTGTCCAAAAGTAGTGCGCCTGCGTGGCAATTCAGTCTCCTCCAGCTGTGGCCCCTCCCACTGACAGACCAGGATTTGAAAAAAATCTGTCAAGGAAGGAGGGGCAAGTCCATGCAAGACTTTAAATATCAGGCACGCATTTTTAAAATTCACAAATGTATTAAAATTATGCATATTTATATTTATCTAAAACAATGCAGTGGTGGAAATTAAATGTTTTTTTTGTCAAAAATGTTTATGGGTTCTTAAAAAAGTGGTACTATGGCTTTGAGCATTGTGCCAGCAGCAAGTGACCAGGAAGTTATACAGTAATCAACTCTCAAAGACCCAGAGCAGTGCGTCAGACCTCTTCCTCTCCTGTATTTATTCCGTTTTTCTATTATTTTCTATCGGTCAGCATTAGTTGTCTGATTTAGAAGCACTCAAAATTTTATTTGGTTCTTTTAAAGTCCAGATTTTACATTTTCTTTGTCTGAGAATGGATCATTTCACTGAAATTATAAGTAAAAATGATGTTTTTACTATGAACACTACAGACAGTCAGTGGTTTTACTGGTTTTAGAAGGAAGTTTATTAGTTATTGTGGGTGTTTTTCAGGGTATTTATTTATATTTAATTAACTGACCATGTACATGTGCCTAGAAAAAAAGATATAATCAACTAAACTAATGCAAACAGTCAAACGTATCTGTTTGCATAAATGTCCAAATAAGACCAAAAGCACATACTCCACATTGGTGCAATTAGAGATTCAGCAGTTTGTTTTGTCAACAGCAATAGATGTGTTTGGTTTGTTTTTACTTAATTTACTTAGTTTTTTGTCATTTTAATTGTTTTAAACATTCTGCCTTTAGATTTCGGAAGTATTTGTCACATTCTGACCATTAATAATCATTTTAAACCTCAAGTAACTTGATTCCTCAGGAATAAATATTGACATTTATTGTGATTATTATTGTCAACAACTGACATGAATATTTTTATCATGGTAATATTTCAGATCAACAGGAATGGGACGTCGTACAGTCTGTAGGTGTGTTGTGTCCTAATATTTTTTGTCCATATAGTGGATGTTAATTTAATACTTAGATGAGTATTTTCTCTTTGTATGTTTTTTTTTTTTTTTCAGCAAACCCTCTGCTGATAAATTCGTCCATGCAGCCTGACCTGACAGTGTCACGTACCTACACCAGCCCCATGTGCTTTCAGGACTCCATCGACAAAGAGCTGATGGCCGAGCGTTCACTTCTTGACCCCTTGCCCGATCTCCAGGTCAAAGGTCAGCGAAATCAGCTGCTCTGACAGCCTGTGTTTTTAGTGATGGACTGCTCTCTGAAAGGGAAGGAATTGCAGTATAGTGTTCAGTTCTGCTTTTGCAGTCAGCAGCATATGTCATCTGGATTTGGACTTTTTTTTTCTCATATGACAATATGAAAGCTTTTATCTAAAGGAAAAAAATCTCACTTAATTAAAGGGGAATTGGTTGGCTGGGCATCTCTGGTCTGAAACGGTTACAGTAATGATGCCATAATGTTGCTTGTTTTATTCTGTTATGTGTATTTGTGCTGCTGCAGTTAAATTTAATGTCATTTCCTTATCAACTCCCAGTGTCATGATCAGGACCTAGGTTGGTTTACCAGCCACAAAGTAATAGATCTTTCACTGTATCTCCAGGGGTGGCAGAAAGAGCAGAATACCACGTCATGTCCCACCCTCAGACATTTCCAAGGGGTTTGGCCCCAGACTACAGAGGCGTTGCAGTTGGAACGACACTCGGCAGAAGAGGAAAGAACCTGTTCACCCCACAAGTCTCACTGACTCTCAACAGGCCTTTCCACAAAGCTACAGCAGTGTTTGGGCATGCAGGAGGCAAGCTGGTGGTGCCTAACACAGGTGAGCTCTTGTGGGTTTATTTTGATGTGATATATTTCTTGTACTAGAGAAAAAAAACACTCGGATTCACACCATCGCTGACACGATAGCAAATCTTCTGCAGAGCGTCTGGTGTTGCATTTCGAACTTGTTTGACCTTGTCATTGTTGGTCTGCAACGAAAATGTGAAAATGTCATCGATCGACCCTGTAACATGAATAGGAATATATTATTTACTGAAGTGATGAACTTAGACAGCGCTGGCATTTTGAACCGACCAGTCCCTCCTGACAAACCCAATCAGGATTTCTCACATTTTGTCATGTGTCTCTAAGCGCTTTTTTTTTTTTTTACAATGCTTTCTTTTCTAACAGTTTACCACATCAGTCTCTTTAATAGAAATGTAAATATCCACCCGTTTTAAGCACATACTGTATATATTATAAAGAAACGGTGATGTAAACCTGCAACACGCAGCTTATTGAGGCGCCTCTTTTGCATGGCCTACATTCATTGTCCTGTCCCCCGAGGGGTTTTATGTACTGCTGAGTGGATTGGCAGTAATTTTTTAGGATGTGTGTTGCATCCTAAGATTTTGTGTACTGTATGCGCGAGAGTGTTTATGCCTTCCAAAGCGACAGTCTCCGTGTGTGTATTTGTGACAGGGAGACTGTTGGCAGCATTGATTCAGACCTTCGGGACTTGCTTCAGTCAACTTTTTCCGGGGCCACCACCTCCTCGACTGTCACCTTCCGTAAAGAGAGCTGACAGCCGAGCAGGTGTGTGTGCGTGTTGCTTGTGTGTTGTTCAGTTTTTTGCATGTCGCCGTCTCTGCAGGTATTAGTCTGTTGGTGCCTCATGGGGGGATCGCAGAAGACACTACCTGGGAAATGTACATGATCATCAACCAGGAGGACAGCAGGTGAGGGACTCTGACTGAGGCGCTGCAGTCTGCTACATGGTCTGCTCTCTTTTAATCTTTCAACCTGTCGCACCTTGTCTCTCATCTCTGCTCCTGCCTCGTCGTCTCCTCCTCTGTCAGGCCTTCGCGTAACACAAACATGCACGGATACAAAAAGAGCCTCTCAAACCGACCCACTTACTGTACACACACACACAGATGCAAATATTTTCCCACCCAGCATGTGGTCCTTGCTCATCTTGCATACACTACGGTGGAGGACATGATGTGTCACAAATACACTGGCAGCTACAGACAGATTGCATTACTGCCTTAAGCTACTGTCTCAGCAGAGAAAGATATACTCCACAACTCCAATTGCCTGTTTTGTGTGTGTAGACATAACTCTGACAGTATCTCCCTCTGCCATGACTGGGTGAAGTGGTGAATATTGTGAACTTTGTAAAATCATCATGGCAGGTATTATTGATTAAGTTTTCTGTTAGATGGAACGTGATATGCTACATCGTTCGATGACTATTGCCTGCCAGCGGGAGCTTATTTCTATATCTTTGCCTTTGAGATACTCACAAACCTAATACCTACGGAAGAATGGCATCAAAGGGGAAAAAAAATACATGTAATGCCTCTGACTTATTTGCAATGAAGCCCAAAAAGCTATCTGACACCCAGAAGTCAATTTTAGATACGTTAAAGCAGACAGTATCGACAGGTAACCATGTCTGTGCCCAACATGCTGGCAAGATATCATCCTCACAACAAAGCTAACATTGTATGCTTCTCACTAAAGTTCGATTAATATATCTGAGGGACAATCCACAATGACATTTAGTGCGATCTGAAACACATCTGTCACCTCCACCCAGCCATTAAGAGCTCAGGGTCATGTGGGTACAGATACAGATCATAGGTCAGTTATAGTTTGTGGCTCAGAGCTCAGTTAGTGGGCAGCTTGCACACTTCCCTGCCTAAAGTCTCCCCAATTCAGCCAAGCCTCTGCCCTCCGGGCTCCTGCTTTGCTCTGATAAGCCTGATGCTGTTTACTTCTCCGGCTGTCGTTTTAGAAGCTGCAGGAGCCGTGCACCACTGAGCTGTCAGTCAAACCCTATCTTCTGACAGCTGCAGAGTCCAGGGGAGAAATTGAATCCTTTCTTCCCATTCAAACCTCGGCCATCTACATAAGACGATGCTTTCCTCAGCAAAGAATAGGAATCGATCAGCTCTGGCTTGGTTTCAGGTGTTCACAAGAGCTTCTGCACATCCTCTGGGCTTTACTAGGTTGTTTTGTGTGTGATCTTCTCCAGCTCAGCGGGTGACTGTGGGTAGGCCAAGGACAGAATCATGCAGTGTTACAAAAGATGCCTGATATGATGTGACTTGCACAACGTTGACTGAAGATTTTTTAAGGCATACATTGCAGGGAGGCAACTGCATGTTTACTTCTCTGTAGTGTCAGTCATGTCTTCCTCAAACTAGGTTACTTAAAATCTGGCTGAGTTTATGTCGTTCTCATACATCATATAGCCTCTTCAACCCGATTGTTACTTCACATACGCACTGTCGCCCATAAAATTGGTATTTGACTGAACTGACTGAACAACCACCCCCAGTCTAATGGACAGTGCAATACTCACCCTACCTCAGTGCAATAGTCACAACCCATGGACCGTTTTATTCTGAATCTTACCTTGTATATATCCTATACTGCCTGTATATATCCTATTTGTTGTACATATTTCTTATCTGTAGTATAGAGTTAGCTTTTGGTATATTTCAGCAGTTTTTGTAGTACTTTAGTAGTATATGTATATTTAAAGACATACTGGAGGATTGTTAGAACCAATCAGCGTTGTATGGTTCCGAATCGTAATTGGGCAGTCATA
>JAPTGW010000005.1:31543239-31556335 GCA_029814545.1 Apogonichthyoides opercularis
AGTAGTAGTAGTAGTAGTAGTAGTAGTAGTAGTAGTAGTAGTAGGTAATAGCAGATCGCGGCCATGCACTGCACTCACCGCCGGATTCAACGCACAACTCCTGGCGAGTCACCGACTACCGAGCACAATAGGCAGAGTTTTCAAAACTTCTAGGGTAAGGTTATGGTGCAGGGGACACCAAAATACGATGTCCACGCATGTGGACGCAGGGTCCCAGGAGTATAAAAGACTGCATTGTAGTTTGAAAATAAGCCAAATTTTTCATCCGAGACATTTTTTTCACATTTTCTGCCATTTATCCTCATGACTTTATCTCTTCTCTCCTATACAGCAACTGTTTAACTGCCAGTTACTCCACCGACTGAGCATGCCAGATAATGACCTAACTGTGTTGCCAGCAGCAATCGCAAACCTCATCAATCTCAGGGAGCTTGACGTCAGCAAAAACAGTAAGACAAATGACCACATGTTTTTGCTCGGCTCTATGTCTAAATCTTTTTGTTAGGAAGGTATCCTAGGTTAGAGGTGTCTTTGGATCAACGCAGTCGTGTTACACTGTTATGAGATCATGTTGCTGAAACCTGAAAAGTGACCACAGCATGAGCTAAGGTTCAGTGACCTGTGAAGTTAAAGTGGTGAACTGCACTAGTCATCTTCAGGCTCCCATGGCTGACAGTCAGTGAAACGGTAAAAATGTACTTGCTGGAAAAGGCTGCATAGCTGATATCTTGTTTGGATAGTTACAGCATTCTGAACTAAAATGCTGCAGTACGTTTCATTTACCACATCATGCGTCAGAGGACAGCATGACTCTAAACCCCCGATGTGATTGATAAAGGAATTGGTCATGCCCAGACCTGCAGTATATGTAACGCTATCTTCAGAGTGCAGAGTAATAAATGGGACAAAACAGAACAACTCAGTGAAGCTCCTCAGAGCTGCTTCTCATTCACACTGAGAGAAAATCTGCACAAGTGCGATAGTGGCTCTCGTACTGAACATTCACAAATGCTGAACATGATATAGAGCCCCGCTTAGAAGTTATATGTAGCTTTTTTTTTAACTTTTATATGCCAGTGTTTTAGAATAGCATAGAACTTTGAGGGAGCAGGACATCTTTTTTTTTTTAACTGCTCACTTGCAGATAGATTCACCTGTTTCACTTTTTCATTTCTGACTATATAATGACTGCTAAGCATTGTTTGCTTAAAAAAACAAACAAAACAAAAGCAATTTAAAGTTACTGCAAATGACTGTTGATTATCACTGTGTAACATTAAGGAGGATGGAAAAATATAATGCAACCTCAGCAAAAACTCTTTCCTAGACAGAGAAAGGTTAAAAAGGTAGTTCTAATAGAAATGAATGTGTATAGAGACAGCCTAGTTTAAACAAATGTTGAGAGATGTGGTGGTGTTTTCATGAACCAGAGGTGTGTGTGCCATGTTGACATTTAAAAGTAGCTTATCCTTCTTCACAAAGCACTCTCTGCTAAGTGTTGTGGACACGAAACAAAGTAGCTGGAAATAAACCTTGAGACTTGGTCACATTCCCTTTCTACCAGTTCACACACTGTGAATGATGGGTGAGAAATCACAGACTATCACCCACTGATCTCTTTCTTTTTTTTCCTCCTTGTTCTTCCTCTCAAGCTCTATTATTATGTCACCTGGAGTGCTCTTCTCTGTGGTTGTTTAGAGAGGAAAGGTGCACAGCCACTCTTAATGTAACATGCACACATGGGTCACACAAAGAGCCTTACTGCTTGATTCAGTTTCTGGCTAGCCAGAGAAGTCACAGTCCACCTGTGTTAACGTTCATAAAGCTGCCTCTGCTAAACACGAACAAGATGGCTTTGATTATCCTTCATCTTTTTTGGCCTCGGCAAAAGTCATTTGTTTTTTTGTCAGCAGTAATAAAACGGCTCAGATACGGCACACAGCTGTTGATTTGATGGTGTGTATTGGCTGCAAAAAAGGCACCGTTCATGTCATGCTGTCTGGTTTTTCTCAGGTATCCAGGAGTTTCCAGAGAACATCAAGAACTGCAAAGTCCTAGCTATTGTGGAAGCCAGTGTTAATCCCATCTCAAAGTAAGCACAATACACACATGGATGCTAGTTTTTAGTCGTAATTTACTGCAGAGACTTTATTAGCCTGTCTGTAGGTGCATGTGTAGTAATGATATTTCTGTGCGTGTCATCAGGCTCCCAGAAGGCTTCACCCAGCTACTGAGTCTGACGCAGCTCTATCTGAACGATGCCTTCCTGGAGTTCTTACCAGCCAGCTTCGGCAGGTAGGTTTGTTCTGCATGCGTCTGCATTAATTGATGATTGATCATGTCTTGATTTATATAAAGTTATCTAATTTGTGGACGACCATAATATATTTCCATCCACTGTACTTACTTATGCTGCAGGAAAGTTCATTAAAAGATGTAAAACCTAATCAGATGACTGCTGAATTTCTCTCAAGGGGATCAATAATGTCAACCTTAATCTGTATGAAACAACTACAGTGCATTTTGAAAAGCAGATTGAACATATTGTAACATGTAACCACATGTTGTCTTGAATGATAATATTGTCCAATGCAAAGGTCATATTTACCTGTATTTATTTTGAAAGCAGTAGTGGGTTTCCTGAGAATATTGTCTAAGCAAACATAGACCAGCTGTTTTATAATTAAATTGTGGTTTTTACATAACGGCACTGAGCCCAGCCATTCTTTACAGTAAACCCTTATCCCTCATATCGCTTGAGTGCATTGTCATTTTGTGAACATGGTTTAATTCCTGTCAGAACCCTCTTTGTCATTACTCATCTCTTTTCTTGGGTTTCGTGTTTTATATCTGCCACTCTTGTTCAAAGAAACGTACGCAAATTTCCCCCCACAACATCTTAAATGTCAATATTCTATAAGCACCAGCTTACTGACTATGTTTACATACACAAACTATTACAGATTTTGCCCTGAAATGCATATACACTAATGTTCAGGTTTATGTGCAGCCATGCATTCCCTGGTTAAAATCTGGACACAATTTTGATACAGACCTGACAGCCAAGCTTTCAGTATTTGCAGTGCATTATACCTGTGTTTACTGTTTGGTAAGAGGGCAAGTTGTGTCTTAACATTGTAATCAGGAACCGTAGACCTTCGCAATGCCAAAATGCTTTTGTTTTATCTGCAAATGCTTACGTCTTTCTTAAAGCTAGTATATAAAGTTACATAAGATCATGTGTTTTTGTTAGTCATTGATAGAATAAAAACACAAACAAAAACGGTAGATGATTATTATGTGTCTTTGTTGGGAAATCTAACATTACACAGTGTTATTACACTGTGTATTGCTCTCTAGTTTTCACAGTTTTGTATTTTAAGTCTGGTTGTTTCACTCTGATTGTGATACTGACTGACTTAACCATTTCCTGTTTGCAGGTTGACTAAACTACAGATCTTGGAACTGAGGGAAAATCAGTTAAAGATGTTGCCAAAGTGAGTAGTTTTGGCTTCATATTTGAGTAAATATACAATACTGTCAGTACTTGTATCTCATAATAAAAGTTTGTCTCTCTCTTCACTGTCCATTTCCTTTGAAAAGCCCCTACATCATCTCCACTGTGTACTCTATCCTCCCTCTTTTCACCGTAGACTCACTCCCTGCACCTCTGTAGTATTAAATTCCATGGTGTTACATAAGAGCCCCCTTTAGTTGGCTGCTTGCTGTGACAGGTTTTATAATCCTCTTCTGAGACAGTGGTGAGGGTTATTTCACCATTTGAGAAGGTTGCAGCGCCTCTGGGAGACTAAATGTCCCTTGAATATTTGGGAAAGCTCCAGGTGATTGTAGGGATAGCCACTTTCTCTTTCAGTCCCTCATGCTTCACTTGCTTTGAAGCACTTGCTGTATCATTCCATTGATGTCCTTCCCATTTTCTCAGCAAAAACTGCTTGTTTCCCTATTTGCCTTTTTTGTCCTTCCTCGTGCTGGCAGGGTTTCTTTTGTTATCTTACTTTCTTTTTTTTCTTCAGCTGACTGACGGGCTAGCCAGTTTATATAGTGCAGCACAGTGCCTGAGCTCAGAGCGGATCCTCTCTTCTCACTGTGTTTATGTGACAGAGGCCAGACCTGTTAAAGGCTGGAGCCCTGACAAAGAAAACGACTAATGATCAGGAAGGTTGCCAGAGCAACACACAAGCATTTCAGAGATGTAAACAAATGTGTGCATGCACAAAGACCCGCAGAGTCTTTTCAGGACTGCTTCATGGAAAACGCTAGCGTCTTTTTTTCTCAGCTCATAGACAGCACAAGCATAAAGCAAATATTTCTGCAGAATCTAAAGAAAGCTGTTCTGTTCCTCACAACTTGGGGTCATAAGCCATTGCATGTTTTTTCTTTTTTTTTTTTTCCCCCAACCTTTGAAAGGATTTTGTACAAAAGCCAGCTCTCTCTAACCCCTCGAGCTCACATGGGGGTCTCTAGTACTTTTGCCAACTTTGAGGTAAGAATGTGACAAAGCTGGCTAATGCTCAAGTACATCGACATGATTAATGTTTTCTTATGGCAATAAGTACTTACAAAATCGCCAACGGGTTTAAATCTTATTTATAATTTGTGCCGTATGTCTTACATTCTCTTTTTATGAGGAGCCCCTAAAAAGAAAACAGACTCCACAGTGGCGTTAGCGGGCGTTAGCTTTCCATTCCCATACACCATTACACACTGCTCTAGGGATCTCTATATCTACATAAGAACAACTACGACCTCTCCATTTCATCCACTGGTCTATATATCCTCAAGTGGTTTGCATTAGCCACATGGTGTCATGCAATTTTTTTGTGTTATTTTCTAAAACAAATCATGAATCATTTTTTCTCTGCTTTGTGTTATCTAATAAGCCTTAAGCGGATTTCTTGTATCACAATTATTTTAATGCCTCACACTGTTTAAACTCTTGACCCAATGTGTTTTCATGAATAACTTGCAGGAATGTCCTTCCATCAAGGGCACTGATGCAATCGACAAAAAAAAAAAAAATTGTGTATTTAGGCACAATTTCAAGTAGCAGGTGTTATGAATCAAGCCTTTGCAATGTTATTTCACCTCCAAGTTTCTGCTACTGGTGATCAGTTACATATCGTTCAGATTGTAAGCACTTGATTACCCTGCTTTTTTATCGCCTTGTTTACAGTGTAGCAGAGAATGAGCCGGTGACCTGAATGTGGAGAGAAAATTCTAGGGCAAGGCTTAGGGCTAGCATACGTCACATTTTCCATTATTAAAGCATATTTCTGTCATGCCTTAGCTCCAAAGGTATTTATGAAGTTATGTTGTAAAACAAGCAAAGGCAGCAAATGCAATGTCTCCAAAATGTATCATAAATATTGTCAGACTTTTTAAGACCCGAAAAAAGCAATATTTCTTTTTGGCTTTCTTTTGAGATCTTCAGTGCGTGTAATCCTTTTCAAAAAATCAGGGTCAGTTTAATGTTTGCCACTGGTTTCCAATTTCCCACTTGTGAAAACGTTTGATTTGTGACTGATGGCAATCTGATTTGAGTAAATTTACTGAATGATTGAATTTAGTGCTTGTTTTGAGTCTCTCACCACTGTCTGTCCCGTGCGTTAACAGAAGCATGCAGAAGCTCACACAGCTGGAGAGGCTGGACCTGGGGAGTAATGAGTTCACTGAAGTGGTGAGTATGTCAGTCGGTGTGTCGATGAACGGGGCCGTCTGCCTCTGCAGTGGTGACCTCACTTCTCTGCTTAACATGTTTTCTATCCATCTCCAGAAAAAAGTGCTTTTACAGTCAGGTTCATTAAGACATAATAAGACACAGTAAAATATTAATGTTTAGTTTGTTCATTTGTGAAGCTCTTCATCCTGTCCCTACCTAGCAGGCATGCATATCTCTATAAACTAATCTCCTTCTTCCTCTTTATATCTGCAGCCTGAGGTGTTGGAGCAGCTGACTGGAATCAAGGAGCTGTGGATGGACGGGAACAGACTGACGTTTTTACCTGGGGTATAATTTACACTTCTTTCTCTACACACCCTTTCAGTGCTTACTGTGTCCCAAAACATCATCTTCAGATTATTTCCTTTGATTTTTCTCTCCACCTGTCTGCTTAAATCCTCATCAAAACTGTCTGCAGTCAGTTTGCATTATCCTTTGTGCTTCCTGAAAACCAGCAGGGGAGGAGCTGCAGTTAGCAAAGGGCTTCGTAGCTGAATACATACGACTGAACAGCATTAATCTTTTTTCTGAGGTCACTGAGATAATTATCGAATAATAATGCTGCTGCTGTGAAGTAATTGTTTATTTGAAAATGCTTAATTTGCAATGATGACAATGTGTTACGTGAGATGAATTTTTCATCCAAATGACCAGCTTGTTTGTATCTGGGTCATAATTGAAGCTTTATTTCTGTTGCCAAGTATTCCACAGCATCAACTGTAATCACAGTCTGGGGTTTTATACACAACGTCTGTTAAGCAGACAAGCACAAACTGAAAGCAATGCCATTCTCGACATTTTCTTTCATATGTAATGTGTGTGTTTCATTAGACTGCTATAAATACGCATCTTTTATATGCATAATTTAGTTATTTGCGTGATTACACTCATTGCTTATTACCAGGCAAGAGGATGATTGGATAAGAGTGAAAATATTGTGTAAGTGTTTCTGTGTTTGTGACGTCTGCATTTGCATGTCCAGATGCTGGGGATGCTAAAACAGCTGGTGTACCTGGATGTGTCTAAGAACAACTTGGAGATGGTAGATGAGCAGATTGCTGGCTGTGAGAGTCTACAGGACCTGCTGATCTCCAATAATGCCCTCACACAGCTCCCAGGCTCCATTGGTAATGCCCACAATACACAAACCGATAGATTTTTCATGTAAAACAACTAATTATGAAACACCTCAGTAGTCTCCTATCTGTTGCCAGTGTACTTTTCATTCCTGGTTCTTCATCTTGTACAATAGTCTTGTGGTAAAAACAGCAAGAAATGTGTGCTTATTATAGTACTTCCCCATAATGCAATACCACATGTTGGCTTTTAAACTATAAACTTGTGGGATTCTTCTATATTTATGGCTATGAATCAAATAACAAACATAATTTAAAATGCTCCTCTTTGAGTTTTATGTGTCCCTTCTTGGATAGTGTTAAGTGTTTTGTTTTTATTCAAGGATAGATGCAAAAATGTAATTAAGAAAATCAGTTTAACGTGAATGACAAGCTACAGTATATTCATGTTACATCCAAAATGCTTTCTTTTCACTCTCCAGAGTAAAATTCACATGTTTAGGCCAGATCCATATAATTATATGATCCCAGAGGCAACGTTAGGGTTGATTATTGCTAAACTAGTTACAGTCCTGTATTGATGACAGGATGAATTAATCTAATTAACTGCTGTAATGGATATTCCTCTTTGTGATGCAGTAGCAAGTGAGAATCAATAACTGCCCTGAGCTTGTGGAAAGCATCTCTCTGTAATTCATTCTTACTCTCTTTGTCTTTTACTTTACATTAGGCTCGTTGAAGAAACTGACGGCGCTGAAAGTGGATGAGAACCAGCTGATGTACTTGCCAGACTCCATCGGAGGGTGAGCTTAACAGCAATAGTTTAATGTCATCAGAATAAAACCCTAGATTAGTGGATTATTGTGCTGTTTTCATCTGTCATCCACAGATCACAAAAACGTCTGTCTGGATAAATCAGATATTCTCCTATAAAAGAATAGCTTTCAAAGGCTGATTTTGTTCCAGTCGGTCCTTATGATGTCAATGTCCAAGTGCAACTAAACGTCATGTGTCTGCCATATTGATTGATGGAAAGCATTTTGAAAGTTGGTTTTCATTGTAGGGGTGTCAGTGGTAATCTTAAAGACAGATTAAATCAATCATACTTGCGTTTCTCAGACTGCTGCTGTCCACATCAGATAAGCTGCTGCGGTTTTAGTGCACAGGCGATTTCTATATGTTGACCTTTCATCTGATTTATAGTTATGGTCCATCGTTAAGATATGATTCCAGTTTATTCCATTTCTGTTTGTTTGTTTGTTTGTTTACATTTCTATCAGCTCATTTCCACATCTTAAATTAGGTAAACCTTTTATGCAACTTCCCATTTTTGTTGACTGACTGTTGTTTCCAAACATTCTCAATTATCCCTTATGTTAAAATGTGTCTCCTTGTCTACTTTCACACAGATTATGTTACAAAGCCTATGGTTTAGCTTAATCCCATGCAAGGATTTTAGCTTAAGCATGCTGATTTTTTTTTTTTTTTTTTTACCCCCATTCATACGAAGCTTGGTTTAGTCAGTGCACTGCTGGTGATTGTTGTTGTTTTTTGTTTCTAATTTTTGTAGCTGGTTTAAATTTAGCAGGAGGCCGTCAAGCGGTGTGGTGGTTTTATTTTCTGGATCACAGTGGAAATATATTTGGGTTTTTTTTGTTGTTGTTTTTTTTTTTTTTTCGGGGTTTTTTTTTTTTTTTTTTCAATCAGCAGAAAGCCCCACCTCCTCTGCACTGCTGTGTGGGATCAACTTTAAAATTTTGTCAAATGACATCCCATAAAATGTGTAAAATGCATAAAATGGATGTGATCTAAGGTGTTTGACTTATATTAGTATATAGTGCTCATAGTGCTTGGCAATACAACAATGTTTTCTTATCATTACTGATAATTATTATGTAATAATTTCTTAGATGTTAAAAGATTGATGTTTGAGCCTAAAAAACGTTGAAGAAATTTGACCATAAAGTTTGGTCATAACATTACAAACATTTGCCAATAAGCAGAACATTACATAAAAATGAGGAAGACAGCAGTTCTAATGAGAAACTCTTTCTCTATTCAATGTGAGCATTCATTGTAATTTTAATAGCATTTTGTATTCTGATAATCATCATCATTGATAATTGGTGAACCGTAATTGCACAGTAGGTTTTTAAAAAAGTGGTTGAGTTCTTTTTTAAAAGACTTTATAGCAATAAGAATTAGAATTTTACACCATTTCAAAATCTTTGTATCATTATTTTTGTTATTTAAAGTCACTTTAACAATTTTTTTTAGATTTTTTAAAATTTTCTCTTTATTTTTCTCTTGCATTTGATGCCTATTGTCTTGTGCTGCTGTACATCAGACTTTCCCCCTTAGCGGATCAAAAAGTGTATCTTATTTTATCTTAACCTGTTACAGCCCAGTAAAGACACCATGTAACAGAAATGTATCCAGTAATTTAATTGTACCTGTTACTCTGTTCTAGGCTGACATCTCTAGATGAGCTGGACTGCAGCTTCAATGAGATCGAAGCCTTGCCCTCTACCATCGGTCAGTGTGTCAACATCCGCACCTTTGCTGCAGATCACAACTTCCTCACCCAGCTTCCCCCTGAGGTGACTATTTCCGTTGCTGTGCATTTGTGCAGGTGAAGGTTTGTTTACTACTGTGGCCTGTCATGTTTTCTTACTGGCTCATGAGTCCCTGTTTATTTTTCTCGTTACAGATGGGAAACTGGAAGAATGCAACAGTGCTGTTCCTACATTCCAACAAGCTGGAGACGTTGCCTGAGGAGATGGGTGACATGCAGAGGCTTAAAGTCATTAATCTCAGTAACAACAAGTGAGTCTGCAGTGGCAGTGGTCATTTGTGATAATGGTTAATTTTCAGGAAGAAAGTCAATTAAATATTTTTGTTGCTTATTTGTTTTTAATAAAGTGACAGGATTGCTAACGAGAAAATGTTAATGGAAGCAGAAAACCTTTCAATGTCCGAGGCAGCACCTCATGTTTTCAATATTAGTGTGATCTTAGTTCGATCCTGAATATAAATGGTTTACTTCGATGTTTTAATCAAATATGTACTCTTATTATCTTACTGCTTTGTGTTCACATTGCTAAACAAATTATGCTCACGACTCGACAACACAGGGGATATAAAAATAAAATTAGTCAACAAAGCAGGATGTCATACAGCCTTACTTTTTAAGCTCATGCATTTGGTCTGAAATGTCTCTCATGATGGCTGAAGTTGCTGCTTTGTTTTTGTTCTGCTACAGGTTGAAAAATCTTCCCTACAGTTTCACTAAACTGAACCAGATGACTGCTATGTGGCTGTCTGAAAACCAGGTAAGGCCGCATGTACTATGGACAGATCAACAGAATACAGGTTTCAGTAAAGGTGCTACTTCAGTCACGTGTTGTTGTTCCACCATAGATTTTGTAATAGCAGGAGGGTACTTGACTTGTCTCAACCTTCAAATGTAAATGAATCCAGCTGGACTAGGGATCCTACAGGAAACGCATTCAAAATGCAGTAAACCACTTCCAGGACATTTGATCTAAATGTGCCAAATGACAGTGCAGGTCAGACTTGGTGATGCGTGGATCTCTACATTTTTAAAGCAGAGTAACAGATGTCAGAGAATGTCATCATGTCCTTAATACTTGTTTAAGGACAGCAGTGTGATAGTCTGTGCAATTCTGTCTAAAGCTTTAAAAGGTGATGACACAAACTGCTAGCTTGAAGTAAGACAATGTAGAGAGGTAAAGGTTACTAAGCTGAGGTGCTTCACATTTGTAGTACTACCTCAGCCAATGTGGCCTTCGCCAGAATAACAAGATAAGGAGATAAACGAGATAAATCTGATAAGAATAGGTGTCAGCCACTTAACAAACACATTTAAAGGAGGTCTGAAGAACAACAAGTGAAAGTCAAAATAAGAACATCATAATAATATACATTACTTTTACTGTGTAGAATTCCATCCTATCAGCTTAACTCTTATAATCCTCTTAATATTTTAGATCATTTACAGGGATCCCTGCAGTTATTATCCTGCTTACATTTGTAAACGCATAACAGGATACTGTACTGTCAGGACTCTTAAAGTCATGGCTGCATATTGGTTCAAGGCTAAAGGTTACCAAGTTTTTTCTGAGCAGTCTTACTTTATTGACTGTTTTAACTGCTTTTGACAGTGTTGTTCGTTCTCTTGGTGCAAACTAGACTTTTACTGATGTTTTTGTGTTTTTAAAATTGCCATTTCCATGGCTTTTTACTAGCTCATAAAGCACTTTGTAACCCTATAAGAACGCTGCCCTTATTTACAGTCAGTGCCTCACCTGTTATTCCACCAGGCCTTAAATTAAACCCAGGAGAGGTAGTCCCAACAGGCATGTAAGCACTAAGACCCAGACATACTTTTGGGTAAGGTGTGATGAGCCATCTGTGATGAAGCATTCATGAAGCCCGAGGAAGTTTAATCAAAGAGTGGCTGACAGGTAAGTGCAGCCACATGTGTAAAAAGCAGTCCCTCAGTTAAAGCAGGGTTCGTAAGTGATGTGGAGTAGATGAGAGTGGAAGAAACTTTGCCAGAATGAACAATGGGGTATGGAGTCAAACCATATTAGATTTGTCATTAGTGAAACTTCTGATGTGTTAAATATCTCTACTTTAGTGTTCTGAAGTTTCTGAAGTTTGACAGTGTTCATGTACTGTCACTGCTGTCAGATTTACTTGCCGTAATTGGATAAAAAAGAACACTCTTTGAGTTTGAGTGTTGTGGAAAATCACTTCTGAATACACATAGCATATACAAACTTCCTTTTCTTTTGTCTGCCACAGTCAAAGCCCCTGATCCCGCTTCAGAAAGAGGAGGATCCAGAGACACACAAAACTGTGTTAACCAACTACATGTTCCCCCAGCAGACCAGGACGGAGGATTGTGAGTACTGTGGAATTAATCGTGGTCTTTTCTTTTCTATCATGTCCCAGAAGTGACATGTTTAGATGGTATAGTACTTGCCGAAGCCATGCGGCCAAGACAACCTTTAGTATAGCTGAATATTAGGGCGATTTTTCTCAGGTGGCCTGTAAGAACCCCTTCACCTGCAAGAATCACTCAATGCATTTTTTATAAATGACCTTGTTACTTGAGACAGAAGCTGCCAGAGAAACACTAGCCCTTGTCTCTTGTCAAGCATCTGTTAGTTTGCTTTGGTTTCCTATTACAACAGACAGCTTGCCCTGACCTTGTTGCATCTTAGCCTTAGAGTAATTAGTGGTTTAAGATCTTGGACTACAGAAATGGTAGTCTGCTTCTGTCTTGTGAAAATGTCAGATGCACCATGCCTGATATCAGTCACCATGTTTAAATTCTGCTCTCTCTTTGCCTCCAAGTAATCCGCTTTATATAATTTTTCCATAGTGAATGCCTGGGACATTTTCCAAAAGGGCTTTTATCTGTTTCCTTGTGTTCCCCAAGAGCTAGAAGCTAATGGGTCATGACCTAATTGTGATGGTTATGTTTTACAACTTGTTGATATGGAGATTATACACCAGATGACTCATAATACCCACGGTACATTTGCCTCACTTGCAAAAGTGTAACAAACATAGTGGCATAGTGTACTAATTAGTATTCTACTTCTAGTGAACAGTAACTGAAAATAAACCTAAACAACCAGTCGTATCTTACAGAGTATCTAATGGTATTTTTGGATAAAGTGTCATATTCATCAGATACAAGTGGACAAGCATCATAACTATATTAGACTCTTTGTTTAGCAAACTTGAAGGTGAGAAAAGCTTTCCAACACCTTAAACCACACTGACTTTCACATCTCAAATAAGCATTAAGCTATGTTGCACGCTATGTGTGAGAGATTTTCTCTCAAAGTCAAATCTGTCAGTGCATTTTCAAATGTGCTGAGGTACTTTTTTTTTTTTTTTTTAAACCAGTATTGGAAACTTTCATGATATAATAGGAGGCTGTTAGACACAACACAGTGTAGCATGAATGCAAAATGCAGAGTTTGAGGAAATCAGTATCATTGTAACCACAACCACGACTACCATGACGTACTCATCATCACAGTCTTGGCCTTTTCTTCATAACAAGGCCTGTCAAAATCCTATTAGATGCTTTCATTTTGAAGCAGTGTATTAGAGGGATCCTGCCATGTATTTGTAATTGTTTTCAGGTTTTGTTGGCCTTTAATATCTGTCTGTGAAGGTTCTCCTTTGACTGATTTGGCATGCCTCATGTTGTCTTTGCGCCATCTTCTGGTCAAAG
>JAPTGW010000005.1:32039159-32052193 GCA_029814545.1 Apogonichthyoides opercularis
CTTTTTTCTCTTTCTTTCTCTGGGACTTTTGGCTTTTTTTTCCCCAAGTACTGTCCTGACCAGAGGTTGTTGCAAGTCTAATTAGTTTCTCCAAGTTGAAAAGTGAATCCACTTGCCGTGGACGTCTCTCTGTGGCGGTCATGGATACCCATATAAGATGGAAAGTTAAACGGAGGATAAGGGACGCCCAAATCACTTTAGCGGTGATTCTGCTTTTTGTCACATCGCAAGCAAGTTCAGGTAAGATGCGGCTCAGATTTGTGGATACACTTTGGAGCAGCTGCGCGCAAAGAAAAGTTTTTTTTTCTCCTCTGCCCCTCCTCCTATCCTCCTAAACTCATCTTAATGCCTTTATTGGTGCACTAATATATGCAGCTTGGTCCACCCGAGACTGTGGAAGTTGTCAAAGTGTCAAAAAGAGGGCGAATGTTTGAAAGAAAGCGCTTTTTTTGGAGAGAAGAGGCTCATAGCGCACACTTATTGTGTCTGGAGTGGATTGTAAAGTAGATGCATGTATTTAACATCAACCCAAGCCTGGATACATCATCTTAGATTCTTGTTAAAGTTGACACACACACACACACACACGGTAATTGGATGCAACCTACTTTATGTTTCCAAATTAGGTATGCACTTTGCAGATACTATAGATGCAGTGTGTTTTATTTTTCTTAGTTGTGGGGCAGTTCAAGAGACTTGAAAGACTTTTTTTTTTTTGTGTTTCTTCTTAACTGTTGGGATGGATGAGATTCATTTTCATAAGAAGGAGGGGCTGCAGCTTGTCTGAAGTGGTAGGGTGGAGCCGCCTCAGGGAATCCAACCAGGACCCACAGACTCTAAAAGCACTGATTCTACGCAAAAAGACACAGCAGTCCACAGTGTGTGTCAAATGCATTCAGCTACTTGTGTGAATACGTTTCAGAAATTCAACTGTATGAAATTAAACTGAATATATATGTGAAGTTTGATAGGTATATTTGTCTTATCTCCTGGTTACACACTCCATTATGGGGCTGAATGGGGGTCCAGAGGTCATGAGGTGCTGTGTTGGTCAGTCTTGGGTCTGGCCCACATATATTATTAGCCCCTTAGAGACCGCCTGGTAGGGTTGGTGGTCTGCTGTAAGTCTCTGTCACAGGCCCTTTAGTCGAACAGGTGGCTTCTTGAGTCTCGGAGTGTATCTGTCAGAGATTGTGCCGATGCTCTGAAAGACACTGTGATGTGGTGCCTGAATTCAGCCCCCACCGCCTGGATAAAAAAAGCACAACTTTAAACTAAATGTAACAGAAAAACAGATGTGCTTTCCAGGCTCATATGGAATATAGTATGAGGTATTTAAAGCCATTTACCACTGTAGGCTGTTTATTTTCATGGTACCTATAAACAGCAGCTGTGAACTGAGGTCATTGATGATGATGATGATGATGGGATCCTGTTCTGGCTCATTTCTTGTGACAAAGGAGAAGGTGGACTTGAATTTTTGCATGGCGTTAGAGAGCAGGGACTGGATCCAGTTTGTTGCTGTAGGCTGGATTTAATCAGCTCTTAAAACTGACATAGAGAGCAACCAGAGTCTTGTAAGTGATCCTCAAGGGTACTGGTACACTTCCTGAAACTTGACACTTGACACATGCCAAATGGGAAATACTTAGTGACTGATTACCAGCAACATGTCAGGGCTTTATGTAAACTATTGCTGCTTTAAACAATGTATTTGTCACAGTTAAGTAGCCCATTATTCTAACACAATAACAATAATATCAGAATATTTTCTGTGAAGGACGACATTATATTTTCAGATTATTGTCAAACTTTCAACATTTTGCATCTTACCATCAGTGTAGACAAACTTAGTAAAAACTGAATATCCATTCAGTTATAAACTGACAGTGGCCTGAATAGACACTTTCAGTCATTATTTTAGACTACACTATTCTACATAATTGCATAAAATATTACAGGTAATTTACTAAATGTAATAAATGGTTTTGTACAAAGTTGTTTGGCCTTTTTACTGTGTAATTCAAATTATAACAAAGAAAGGAGTCCCTTAACACAGTGAACAGTTACCTCTGCATGGAAATAATGACCAGTGGCAATCACAGAATTGTTTATTGTTTTTATTTATTTATTTATTTTAAAGATGTGCCTAGAATTCAGTCCTACTCAAGTTCATACAATAGGACAAACCTGTAGTTCACAGATTTCATCTTGTGCACAACTACAAATGTTTATGCAGCAGAGCTACAGAGTTATAGATAGAATTCTGTATTTTTGTAGACTTAAATCTGCATGTTAACTCATTCATATAGACAGACCTAAAAGGCTACAGAGTTGGGGCCTAACTTTTTCCTTTTGGCTAATGTTTAATAAAACATTAGGCTAGCAGACATGTAGCTCACTGAAAATGATAAAAATACCAGCTAACGTCTGCATCTGAGAGGAGGATGTAGATGTTTTTTTAAGCCACTTGATGAAATACTAGCTAGCTTACTAGCTGCTAAAAGTTAGCAAACAGTCCTATTTCTTAAACCAGTGGGCACAGACCACTTTCAGTTTATCTCTGTTTTTGACTCCACCAGCTCTCGGGGTCTTTAGCGGTTAAATGCTGTGTTTTTAGTAGCTGCTGAGGTGTAATCTGCTGCGAAATTGTCAGAGCTTTTCTTTGTGAAGCAGTTAGCTGCACCCGTACCAGGTTTAATGGTAGCTAGTTGCACAGAAAATCTAACAAAGCCTTAAAAAGTGCAATTTTGTTGTCTGCTATTTTGTATTGGTTTGTGTGAATATAGAAACTATTGATCTTTGATATTTGTACACTGTGTTGGTGAACTTCATGTTGAAAAGTTAAGCGTGGCTGTGGGGTCATATGTCGCATGTCCATCGTAGCTTAGCTAATCTTAGATTAGCCTGTTTTCTTAACAAGTTCTTGTGGACTAGCATGTATGCTGCTAGCTAAACTAAGGAAAGAAAGTGCATATTCAGCAGTTGTGTGAGTGTGGCCTTTCTATTGCTTAATACCAAGTTTAAGGGTTAACGGCATTGGACTGGATTTGCATACAGTTATTTTATTAGTGGGAGTGAATCCCAGTCCTCTGTGCTCCCGGGAGGTCATTTTGACAAGGCATTAATGACGACACCCTACTTTGAACTGATGTGAAAAGTGGTAATAACAGAAGGCCTATAAGACATCGAGGTCAGGAATGAGAAGTGGGTTCAGAGGTTCAAAGGTGAAGGTCAGGACTTTCAAATTGCTGCTGCTGTCAGGTTTACAATTTCATTGCCTGACGAAAGGAATTCTTTTTGGAGGAACAAAGATGTTCTAACCACTCCTCACCAGTACGCTGAAGTCATATATTTTAGGTTTGTGTCAGATTCTTTAGATTTTACTCTGTATTTTATGCTTATTGAGTTCACACTTTCACCTTCAGAATCAGAAGTGAAGATAAACTTGTGTTTCTCTAACTTCTAACTGATCACAATATGAGTTAAAAAAATAAAAATTTGATTGACTAAAAAGTACCATTTAAACAGCCTTTTCAACTGTGTATCTGTGGCTTCTTCTCCAGAAGGCTTGTTTTGTGTTTTAGCCGAGTTGCTTTATTTAGTTTCGCTGATCAGTGGGTTCCTTTCACAAGCCAGAGAATCATCACTCATTTTTTTCAATGTGGTTTGTTATCATTAATTAACTGGAGTTTTTTTGGTGGGTCTGCGTCCGTCACAAACATTCATGAAGGACCAGCACCTACTCGTGCAAAGTACTTTATTCATCAAAAATACTGAAATAACATTCTTTGAATACTTTGTGCAAATGAAAACAAGGATGGATTTGAGCCAAAGCTACTGATCGTTAAAGACGACAGTAGTGAAAGGACCAGCGGATATGCCAAGGAATCAGGAAATATGGTCATGATTCAAGAATGGCTATATATTAGGGGTTGTTATTTGTTTTATCCTTATGTACTTTTTAAAGGGATAAATAGAAGAAGGCCTCGCTGTTTTACTGAGCTCTTTCACATCTGGATCCGATAAGTTCCATTGTGCTGTCTGCTAAGCCCTCCAAAAAGCAGAAAAAATGTCTTCCAGATGTTTTCTTCCCATTCTTGGTGGAACAGGGGACTAGGGGAAAAAAATCCTGTTGCATTTTTCAAAAGAAAATATACCATTCAATGCTGGTTTTAGCAAATATTTCTAATCAAATAACATCTGCAGCCTTAGAGCTGAGTTTGTAAAAATAAGAATGGTGCGCTTCGTGTTTCAGACAGGTTTGCACATACACATTCAGGGTCATTAAAGGTTCTTTTGTTTTAGAGAGCCAACTTTATGGCAGGGGTAAAGGTTGAATACAGCTGGTCTGCAGCTGTTTTTCATTTACAGTCTCTTTATGTCTGTACAACTCCTCTTCAAAAGGAGTTTATGTAGTTTAGACAACTTTTTGCCTTTTTCTCACTTCACAAGCAGTTCTTCATGAAACCAATTAGGGCATTATTTAATCCAAACAGAATGAGCAAATTGTAAAAACATCGATTGGTTAGTGTGAATTTTACGTGAGGTATAACTCGAAGGTGGGTGGATCAAGCAGGAAGAGTCAAAACTGATAGAATAGAATAGAATATAGAATAGAAGTACTTTATTAATCCCAAAACTGGGAAATTGGATCATAACAGTAGTATAGACAACAATGGGAAAGAAAGAAAAAAAATATAACCATAGAATACAATACAATACAATACAATAAATACAGTAAGAAAAGATGTCATTCATCTCCATCTTTAAGTCATTTTAGTTTGAGCTATGAGTTATAAACACGCATCTGTACACTTCCTGTGTGATTTCAATGGGCTGTTTCTCACTCACCTATAAGTGGCAATCCTGAGGTTGTGTCCAACTCAATCAGATAATTGGTGGTGAGAAAAAAGTGGCTTCTTGTGTGCGCCTATTGCTGTGGCGCTGAGGAAGGAATCTGAGTTAGCTGGACTGTGGAGAGAGGCAGTGACCCTGCAATTGCATGTGCCACTTCAGCTTGTAAATGCAGGCTTTGTGGAAAGGACTCTGTAAATCAGGTCTAATGCCTGATAACAACATGGGAGATAAAACAAAATATGCAGGACAAGTTTTTGACCCTGTATTCGAGCTAAGGAGTTCCTTTGTGTGGCACAAATAGCACATTATTTGCCATATCCTGGACAGTATATCATCTTTTCCTTTCCAGACTAATTAATGGTCAAATAATTGTTTTGCACTGCTCAATGGTGCTCTGTAGTCTTGACAGAGTGTGCTTGATTTGAAGCCAGTTGCTGATGGTTTTGTCTAAAGGTGTTGCATGGCCAAAAGACGTTGGCAACTATTGCAATTTTAGCTCTGAATTATGAAAAGGTTATTGTGTTGACTATATTCTGACATATGGAGGGGAACAAAATGGAGGCAGTGGTCTTTAAAATGTCAACACGAACACACTAGTGATGTAAAAGTTGGATGGGCAGCTCATGATGCAACTCCCACTCCTGTATTTCATTTTTAACTGTATGCTTTGTTGCAGCGTGTAGCGCATGGCAGAGTGAAAAGGAAGTCTGGTCCAGGATCACAAGCCGAGTATTCAGTTCAGCTGGGAAACAGTGCTTTTCACTGTAATGGGGTATTATAATAATTGAGCATGGAAAGCAATGTATGACTCATCCTTTCCAACCCCATTCCCCCTTCCACAGCCCTAGCTTAGCCACAGCCTGGGCAGTAGAATTACTGAGTGTAAGCACTTTTTTTCCTACTAGGAGAAATACAATGGTTTTTGGTCACTTCAGAAGCTCCACTGCAGTCTGATGTTTTGTTTTTTTTTACTTTACAGCTGATGAAATTAGTAAATGCAATGGAAAGACTACATTAAAGCAAGACACACAGCCAAGTCCCGCTTATTCAGCACCATTTTGTAATTAAGTCACAATCTTAATTAATTTAGCTTTGTCCCAACAAGAGAATGAGACACAGATCTGGAGTTCGACCACAAACTCTCATACGTGCTGAAGCAAGCTGCAGAAAATGTAGAAACCACTCCGTACCCACAGTGACGAGAGGAGGAGACATATGTCCTCCCTTGAAAAATGCTTGTTTTTTTCTCATTTTTACCAACATTACAACATGCGACATGAATCGGAGTCTGATTTTAATGATTCGGAGCTGATGAAAGTAGCGTTCTGTCAGTCATGTAATTTACTGACACTGTAATTTCTGTTCACCCACAGGGTTTGTGTTGCTCAAGTGCAACACTGGTAAAAGTGTCAGTAGATGAATCGACGGTAATACATAGACATTGTTTGGCACTACATGAGCTTTCTTTACCCCAGGCTGTAATTACTGCAGTTACAATAAGGATTGTTATTACATTCACATGAACAGTGATTGATTGCCAAAATGTTCTTTTTTTTTCTATTGTTAAGCATATTTTTTTTTCTTTTGTAAGGGTGTCTTCTCTGTAACTGTGCTTCTCATATTACGTGTTTGACTTCGAACAGTGAGATGATGAAGCACTGAGTTGATCATTTAATTAGTTGTAAAATAAAACAACAGCTTTTTGTTTTGTTAAGGGGAACATGTTGTATGTGCATTTTTTTCTCTAATTGTCTTTGCTTGTTGCTACTAATACTGTTGGCAGCCATTGTATTCTCCTGGTAAGAACTTTTGCTGCAAATATAAATGGGCCATTAACTTCTCACATGACAAAAGTTTTCTGTTGTGCAATGTTTTTGTACAACATTTGGATTGATTCCCATCATTACAAAAAAAAAAAAAAAAGTCTGATAAGCTAACTGTGAGAAAATGTGCCACTTCAGTTTGACAGTTCCTCAGTATGATTGTCCTTAGAAAAATGGAAAAAGCTTTATTATGGTGAGGAGTTTCATATAAATAGATTTTCAGTTTTTTGTGCCGGTGTGTTGAGGCTGGAATAATGGAAATCTGCGAGACTGGGTGAGAGGAAATTGCTCTGTAATGTCACCACTGCAGGGCTCTCTTTTATCATGAATTTCTCAACAGTCAGGCGTCAAAACTATATCTGCTCCGGGAGAGACAGAATGAGGAAAAGGCTACAAAGCAGCGAAAGATAAAATAAACAAAAAAAAAGGAAATGAGGTTGCTGATGAGAATTGGAAAATAACTGAATAACCGAATATAGCTGCTGCAAAAACGGCAAAACCGAAAAATCTGAATGAATGACAAAAAGGATATAATGGAGATAATGGCGATATGCTTCAAAAGTGCAATTCCTACAGTTTCTTGCTATAAAATGAATTCAGAGGTGCACTGTGGAATCTTGACTCAGTTTTTCCACTTTAGTCTGTGGTGGACAGCAGACATTGATTTATCTTCACTGCTGTGAGCTACAGCATGGAGACAGTGAAGTAAACCATCTGGTATTCTCCCTGTTAAAGCAATAAGAGTCCAGCTAAAGCTCTGAGTACACAAGAGAAGCTCTGGTCAGAAAAACTCTCGGGATCATCTTTCAGGTCTGTGTTTGTGTTTTTGTGTGTCTGAGAGAGACAGCATTTCTGTGGGTGTAGGTGAGAATATCTGAGAATTTCTCTGCAGATTCAGGGTAGATTTTTGAAGCGTGTGCTCATGTCTGACTGCTTGTCATTTCTTATGTTCTAATCTGATTCTTTGCGTTGTTTCCAATCCGTTTTATAAATAGTGACTAGAGTCGTCCGCATGTGGTGATCATAACCAGGGAAATGAAGGCTTCACTGACTCTCTACTCATTTCCTACACTGGTTTTTCCTCTCTGATGCTGCGTTCACGTGCAGCTTAGCTCTCAGTCCAGGTCACTAGGTCAAGGTTTGACGCTAACCAAGTTTGGGAAGCCGCATACTTTCCTAAAGAAAACACATACAAAAGAAACAGATGAAATAAAAATGGTCACCTTTTTGATATTTATTTAAACAGACTTACCTAATATTTGTTCATTTACTGCCATAGGTGGAAGTAAAGTTGTTAAGTCACTAAACTTATTACTCTTATGTACTGATAACTGAAATTATTTAAAACTGTGACTATATGCCTTGAATGTTATATGTATTATTTAGCTTTTTGGCTTAACAGAATTTTCCAAAATATAACACAGCACCTCATTTGCATTTGTAAGCAACAGTATCTAAATTGTTGTGTTTTACAGTATGTGTGTAGGTGCATGTTGGGGTTGTTGAGCTTCACCCACAAGACTTAGATGTGTAGTGGAGGCTTCAAAGCCAAGAAATGGTCTTTGCTAGTCTGAGGATGACATGATGACATGATTCAGTGATGTATTCGCATACACGTCTGTTGTAGTGTATGTAGTGTTTGCATGCTTACAGCAACATGCATCAGTTTCAGTCTAGCAAGTATAATGCCTGCAATGTGATTCTGAGGTCTAATCCCATCCGAGATTATCCTTTTACACTCATAGTTCAGATAATTGGATGTAAGTAAGTATTGTGGATCAAGATACAGCATGTATTTGTTGTGTATGGCTAAATTTCATATGTTAAGTGTTCAAGTTGTGATGCTTTAACCTTTAATTTGTACGGGAACATGTCATTTCCTCTTTTTAAAGGTACATAGTTTGGAGTCAGTCATTAATGGTCTTAATTGTAACCTGCTGTATTCACAGTAAGGCTCCAGCCTCACAACAGTTGGCTTCAGTTAAAGTTTTATAACAGAATCAGGGGAAATTAAAAAAAAATAAATAAAAAATACAAACACCCTGCCTGTGATGCACTCTAGGAGGGGGAAGTTTCTCATTGGGCATTCTTGTTTTCAGCTGTGCTGGTTTCAAAGAGAGGCAGGGTCCTCTTTATGGCTTCTAATTACTCCATGTCCTCAGTGCCAGGTCAAGCATGTGCCTGCAGAGTCAGGCCTCACTTCAGGAAGGCCTGGAGGAGGAGGCTAGGGGGCAGTGAAAGAGACAAGAATGTTAATCTCCCCCCATGAAAAAGTCCTAATTCACTGGTCCGGCAACCCTCCTCCTGTCAAATGAAATGGTCCAGTCTGGAGTCACTAAGTGTTGTTATGTGTGTATATATATGTATGTGTGCATTTGAGGAAATTGCGGGTAGATGGATAGGTTGGGGGAGTGGGATCCACCACAGTCTTGGCAGAAAGCCCAAAGCAGGATTACAAATCTGGCACTGAAGCTACTGTTTAGAGAAACAGAGAAGAAAGGTAGAAAGAAATCAGAATGAGAAAGGAGGCGGAGACATGTGTGATACCGCATCATGCCCATTGTCTGTCACACTTGGATGTCATGTAGTGTGTAGAGTTAAAAATAATTCACGCTTAGATTGTATAGTTTTATGAATTCATTATCCTTTACTATACTGCAACATCAGCCACCATGTCTGGCAAACAAACCCATAAAAGGCCCAACACAAACCGCTCTGCTTTTAGCACATCACTTCAAAGATACAGTGCTATAGCTATTACTTTGTATACGTTTCCACTGAGCGCTTGGAAAAAGAATCAAAGTAAGTGCAGAAGTGAATACTTTATAGGTTGTTCATTTAAAAGTTTATCTTGCTGTGAAAGAAGGTTATGGAAAAGTTTATTTGAAGGCTTCAATACAAGAAACACATTTAAGTGTTTTTTTTTTCCAAAGACATGTGACAAGTAAATTAATGTATTAACTGAGCTTCTTTATTTTTAGCACTGTTTTAACATACTCTGTACTCGTTTGCACTGACTCTCATTTAAAGGCTATAATGTAATGCATAGATGTGTGCAGGAGAGGCTCAGTATTTTGTGTGTGTAGCGAATAAAATATTTATTTTTTTGTACATCAAAGCGCTTTCACTGAGCATATAAGTTGAAGTGATGGACTGTATTTATTTACAGTACTCCCTTGGTGTGATATGTTCCATGGTATTACAGCATGTGAAGCAGCTGAGGAGGAAAGAGGCCAGTGGTGGTCAAATGTACACAAGACCGTGTCATGTCAACAGTTTCTGTGTGTGTGCGGACAACCTACCTCTTGGATGTGAAGGGCAGTGGTAAGACGGAAAAGTATTTTTAGCATCTTATGCCAGAAGTGTTGGTCTCTCAAGGGAGTAGCACCACTCAGTAGGTAAACATCTCAGCTTAACAAGGTGGGACTGAGACTCATACCTGTGGGTAAGGATGTGGTCAGGATAGCATCCGCTGGAGGGTCAGCTGTCGGTAACAGAAATGCATGAATGAAGTTGTGTGAGTGGACGTTCAAGTGACAGAGAAACAGAGTTGACAGTGTTTGTGTCTTTCTCTAGTGCTGTGATGCTCACTGCTTGTCATTATTACTATTAACCCATAAAGACCCAAACCTCCACTGGGAACCAAAAGCATCCACTGATCTAACATGTTTAAAACCTATTGATCCACTAATCCTATCAATACATGTAAATAATTGGTGTAAAATACAGTTTGTCATCTTTTCATTGTCATCACATATGACCCATTTGGATGTCCAGAGGCTGAGTAGTAGTTTCTATAACATTGATTCACCAGTAAATCCCATGGAGACACAGTAATATCACAGTGGAATCAGACACTTGGTTTATGTTCAGTTAATGATATATTTTGCTGATGAACTCACTTTTTCTTCAGTTTCCTCTGTTTTGACATAATAATCTTTGAATTAGCCCTGACTTTTCATGAATATCTAAATTAAATATAGGAAATTAAACATAGGAAAATACATGATTTGCAGTAAAAAAAATGCAAAATATAGAGGATAATATTAAAATTAATTAAATTAAATTAATGATTGAACGGAGAGAAAAATTCATTTGGGAACTGACATAAAAGTAGCATTGGGTATTTATGGGTTAATCTTTCATCACTAAGAATTGACTCTAATCATATATTTTTCAAAATTGTTATTATTATTATTATTATTAGTTATTTTTTATATATATATCATTGGCCTCATAGCGTAATTCCCAAAGTCATATTTTTTCAGGTCATTACCAATGAAGTAGAGTTATGCAGATATCATAATTTGGCCCAAAATATGACTTAGGCTAATATTATGTTATGAGGCTAACGATATGTTTTTTCATTGGGTGAATTGCTTCATAGACAAATGTTTACTGATTCTCACGTTGCCTTATTGTATCATAGTCGGGACATGAAAAGGGGTACTTTCCGCTATCCTTTCACCTTCCTGTCTTTTTTCCTGTAAGCTGCTAATTGGCCTTCACTGCGTGGCTCACCTCCTGGTGACCCAGCAGACTTCCTATGATCACTTTTATCCATCAGGGGATGTGAGGCCTTTGATGAAAATGCTTGCACAGGAAAAAGCAAACCTGAAGATGAAAGGTTATTGTTACATAGGACTGACAGACAGAAGGAAACATTGATTGGCAAGTATAGAAAAAAAAAGTCACAAAAGAGAGAGAAATCTGTACACTTTGAGGCTCCAAGTGGATAATTTCATTCTCTTTTTAAAACACTCATTGATGTGGAAAATGGGCTTTCCTTATAACAATTGTTTACTTCCCCAAAAGCTGCTGATCTTCATGGCATTACTTACTGTCAGTTTGGATTAGCAAAAGCAACACTCCTCAGCAGGGGTCATGACACAGTTAGCATCGACTGGATGCTCCTTAAAGGTTTCCCCTTCTCTTCCTCTGTGCCACAGAGCTGGCTGTTCTTATGATGTTGTTATTGTTGTTATGATAGCTTATTGTTAGGCTGTTGCCCGGAGGAAGTTACGTCCATCGTTTTTCACAGTGTGTGTGTTGCTGTTGTGTGTAAAGTAATAAAGGAGTGTAACTTGTGAGAAATATCTGATAAATGGAAATGATTTACCTGTAGCCACTGTTAGTGTGTGTATGTATGCGGTTAGATACCCTTTATGTGCTGCAATATAAATGATGCTCATGTTGTGAGGTGTTTAGTCTGAATATGTGCTCTTGCCTTCACTATTACAATAAAGGAAAGCAATGTTAAGCCTGTTTATGGGTGACCTATTAAGATTGCCTCCCCACTATGGTCCTTAGCACCAGAGTTAATACAAGGTTGTGTCCATATAAGGGAACAAGAGAAGAGCGTGTGACAGAAAAGGGCGATTTGCAAATGAATTATTGGGGTGAGAAAACAAGTTGCTTAATTAAAAACATTGGCAAGGATCTCTGTCGATGTAACTAATGTTAATTTGCAGGAAAAGATCAACTGTGAGTGCTCATTTTTGGAAAAAATGAAGGCAAATCAACCGTTCCTAGCAGACCCTAACACCACGGTGTGGGTGTAAATGTGGTTGCAGTCGATTTATTTCCATGCCTTGTAAGGACTCACTTACAGTTCCCATCAGAATGATTGATTAATTTATCTCCCAAGGGATAATTATGTGCTGTTGGATGTTGGCAGGTTAGAGAGAAGCACTGTGGTGTCAAAGCAGGCTGTCAAGGATTTTAGAGGGAACATTTGTGACATTTTGTGTTTGACAAAATGGCAAAGTGGTGTGTTGGGCTTCTGACCTGCTGTGCTCTTTGTTAAATAATACATTATCTGAAAATGTTTGAAGTGCCAGTTTGTGTGTCACTGTTATTACTGCTTTTAAGGCACTGCCTGTACAGTTTTGCTTCATAGACTTACAAAAACAGACACAGCTTCCCTGAAGGGTGGCACATGCACCGGAATTTAGCAGTTATTACAATGATGAACTTTATCATTTGTTCTGGTTTACAGATGACCATTATGAATAGCTGACAACTGTTGATAATATTGACAGCAGAGTTATGCTTTGTTTCAGATACTTTTATTATTTTGACAAGTTTAAGCAGTTTTTATCATTTATTTGTTTCTTGGCAACATGGGGTTATAATTAAGCAAAGATTTTCAGTCCATTATTAATGTAGATGCAACTACTGAGCAGATTTGGAAATGCTTTAAAGTACTTCCCCTGAAATACCTCAACCCTTTATCAGGCAAGTGACTATTTTTGGTAATTTCCACACACATTATAAGACAGTGACAGCAACAGTTACAGTGAGGCAACAATCTCAGGTCCAGTGTGGTCTCCAGGGTCTGTAAGGTCCACC